>WSYH01009238.1:0-26584 GCA_036426205.1 Ascaphus truei | reverse complement strand
GAGAAGCCCAATGCTACATCCAATATGACAAAATACACAGTAAAATATATTTTCTTGAAAAAGGTCATTTAGTTAACCCTTTGGCAAAGCATTGTAAGCTTGGAGCCACGACAAGGCAGCAGACCCAGTTCGCAGGTCCTAACACTACCAGATAAAAAACTAATATACATCTATTAGGATTAAAATTCTCATTTACCTCTATTAGGAGGAGAAAGACCAACATTGGATCTATATCCAGTAGAATGAAAAAGACTCGACTTGGGAAGTAGCTCTCCTTTTTGACACTTATATGCATATATATTTGTGGGGGCTCAGGGTTCCTAAAATGAGCTTGCTGGGTTCTGTGTGTTGTAGGTTAATGAATCCACCAAATATCGCATTCCGTCATTTAGGAGAAGGAAAAGACCATATTTTTACAGACCGGAGATCAATTGTTCAAAAGTTATAAAGAATGCCTTAAATCCTTTTTTTATTTACTTTCTATGTCAGTAATGATTGTCTTGTTAGATTGTTATTCCAAAATCTTAAAATTTTTTGCACTATATTGTGAAATATGATGGCAGCCTCTAAACAATGTTGCAATGCATCATCTCTGGTGGTAAACAGTGGACGAGAGGAAAAGATTTAATGTACGGTATTATATTGTGATAGAACTACCGCTTTCCTCAAGTTTACAGAATTGCATTTCTCCTTTGGACAAAGTCCATATATATTAAAGTGCCCATGAGCTACTGTAAGTAACTTCACTAAATGGGAAGTAAGAAGTAGAAAAGAGTTGGAAGAAAGCCAAATGGCGCAAAAACTTCCAGCAGCAACTCAGGCCGGCCCCAGTCATCATCAACCATCCCCTTTTCAATGAATGTGGTTGATTTATGAAATGCTTTTGTTTGACAGATGTATAGTGGATGTTTCTGTTTTTCAGCAATCATGGTGCATTGTAAGCACTATAAAGTGTGTCTTAGGTGTTCTTTCAGACACCATAGACAGCACCTCTAGTCCACTTTTGTATTTCTTGTCACAAAAGGCGACTTTGTGTCTTTTCATTTTTTTTTCCTCTTTAACACTTGAGCACCAGAGATCAACCAGATGACTGAAGATCATGTGGCCGGTCAGGTGATCGTCTGTCACTGGTTGATGGAAGGGGAGGAGTCCTCTTGTTTCACTTAATTAAAGATCGCGTTCTGCGCTCCTGAAAACTCTTGAAAAACAAATGGAAACTTTATGACGTTGCTACTAATTCATGGGTACCTGGAGTGCCAGACCTCATAACGTATTAGCAACGTCTAATTGCTACCCAAAGAGTTAAAGGTGCCACAGCTCATAGTTGGCCGGAAACAATCTTTTGCAAAGAAGTCACAATCTAATTTGCTTCCTAAAACAAATCTAACAGTGCTAAAATAAACAATTTGACTGCCTATGTTTATTTGAAAATGAACTACAAATTGCTTTTCTTAGGGCCTGTGACTATCAAGCATTTTATTTATCCTATCCCCATCCTTATCGTACAGTAGAGTCAAAAGGATAAGGAGAGGGGGGAGAGAGAAGCCTCTGTCTGTACAAGCACTTGCTGAACACATACTGACATCACACGAAGGGAGCAGCAGGAGGAAATCAAACCTTCCCAAGTCTCAGAGCACCATGTGCACAAACCAGTTTAAATTTGTTTGAGAATATTGGGAGAGGGCAAATTTGGTAAAAATTGAATCAATCACCCAATTACCCCTAAATAGGCAAGGGGGGTTATAATTGCCTCCAAAACTGAGATTCTAGTGTTGTCTCGCACAAATTTATAGGTGGGAGGAAGACCTCCCCTTTAAAAAGACAAACAGCCAATCAAATACTTGGGGGTAATATAGATCCCGACCTATAAAATTGTACGCAAGCAATTTTCAATCAATCGTAACAAACTTATTAAAGAGCTGCAAAGTTGGCAAGCGTCCCATTGAACTTAGCGGGTAGATGCCAACTCGTTAAGATGATCAGCTTCGCTAGGCTTATATACCATTGCTGATGCTGCTATCAGTTCGCCATGCGACATAAAATTGACTAATAGTGAAATAAATACGTTTATATGGAACAGAGGCAGAAATAGAATTGCAATGTCAAAATTATTTCTCCCAAAGGAACTTGGTGGAGTGAGTTTACCCGACATTAGAAAGTACAATTTGCATGCATAGCCAGGCTTGTGGAGACTGGCTGATGGACCAAGAAATGTATTCTGTATGAAACTTGAGGAACAATTGGTGCTTTCAATGATGCTGAAAGAGATTCTTCACGCAACTTGGGGAAATATACCTTAGTAATTAGAAAGAATCCACTGATAAAAGATACATGGGCCAGTGTAAGACATGTGTGAAAAACGTGTGGTATGTCCTACAAAATATCAAATTTCTGCCTTTACAAGGTAACATGATATTTGAACCAGTCGTTCTCAAAATATGTCAAGTCTGGGAAACCAAAGGAATAAAACATATAGGGCAGCTGATAGAGACAGAACGGGAAACGCTTTGTAATTTGAAGAGCTCAGGTTAAGAATGAATTCCCACATCTCACTACTTCCGCTACATGCAAAATCATACATTACGTAAGAGCCTAGAGAATTACAAGAAAATATATTAGAAAACCACATGTTTGATAGCTACTTTAGGACTGCAAGTAATATATATATATCGATCTCTGAATTATATATTGGAACCAAGATAAACATAAAGACCATGGCAAGGAATTGCAAAAAGTGGCAGAAGTGGAACAAGGACTTCCCAGAAATAACAAATGGACTCTTGCTGGTGGATTGGGTAGAACCAGGAAAATAATAATATCAGAGACATGGAGGGAAATACAATTTAAATGACACATAGAGCATATTATGCATTTAATATCCAATATAAACAGATAGAAAAAGACAAAAATAAATTTCCAAAATGTCTGCTTATTAAAGCGGATCTAAAACACTGCCTATGGGAATGCCCATGTAATCTGATTTTTGGACCAGTTCTAATACAGTACATATAAATGGCATGATAAAAGTGGAACTGTGAAGGAACCTTTCCCGATTTATTGGAACATGGAGGGATGGAAATAAGTTAATGGGGACTCAGGAATCCCAAGGATAGCTGAAATATACTCCTGGCGAGAAGAAAGTCTATAATGGGGCAAAGGGAATGATGTGAATCTTACCCTCCAAACTTGGAAACGTAACCACATATCTGACTCAGCAACCTTAGACAAATGGAAACGGAGACCAATAAGGAAGAAAAACTGAGAATTTCTTTACAAATCGGAATCATTTATTGACCCCTACCACAGAGTGAAAAAGACCAAATATATCAGGCTTTCGTGCACACATCCTGGAGTCTCTTGCGGCAAATTGCACAAGATATAGATGAGGCAAACAGAGGGAGAAAATAAGTTAACAGGTTAAAGGGTTATCAAAATGAGAAATGGAAAAACACTGCTCCCTTAGTAATCAATGTCAAGGTAAACAAGCGGTGCACGGAACTATAGACAAATTAAATAGGATGTGACAGAGATGACCAACAAAAGCGTTCCCATAGTATTGTACTAAACTAAATATATAACTCTGAGTGATGATATATATGTACATAGATCAAATCAAATCAAACCTATGGGTGTTGGAGGTAAAATACAAAACAAAAAAATATTTCATTAATACTCAGTATATACACAGAAACAGTGACAGTTAATTTGCAATAATCTAAAATCACATAAGGGAGTGAAAACGGAGTGGATCAGCAAAACGGTGAGGTGTTATGGATAGTTGTATTGGGGGTAATACAGCACACTGGCACGGAGGTGCCAAATGAAATAACACTGCCTATAGACTCTTGTTACCATAAGACTAATAACACAGAGTGCTATGCAGTGTTATTTTCATTTGGCACCTCCGTGCCAGTGCTGTTATATACTCCCCAATACAACTTATCCATACACTCACCGTTGCTGATACCACTCCGTTTCACTCCCTTATTTGATTTTAGATTATTTGCAAATTACTGTTCACTGTTCTGTGTATATACTGAGTATTAATTAATATTTTTTTGTTTGTATTTTTACCGCCTAACACCCTATGGTTTGATTTGATTTGATCTATGACATATATATCATCATCAGAGTTAATTTAGTTGAGTACAATATATGGGAAAGCTTCTGTGGTCATCTCTGATCACATCCTATTTAAAGGGTTATCAAGACAGGAGATCAGTATATAAACCTAAGTCCTAATATGTGCGAGACTGAAGTTATGTTTGTTACATTCTGTGAGTAATATTAATTAGAAATGGTGTATTTTTGTATTTTGAGTTAGCTGAGTATCTGATTTATACCTTTTTATGCTCCTAAGTATAATTTAAACATGGAAAATTGTAAAGAAGTAAGTTATGAATCTGTCATGTTTACCAGCAATGTTGGAAAATCGATAAAAAGAACAATGAAAAAAAAGAGGCATCGAGGCGCTAATTATGTTGTGATTTTTTTTTATGTATAGGGTTGAAGCAGGGGGTCTCCGTGGAGCCCTATTATTTCTGCTCCGGGACGCCTCTCTCTGGAGATACTGCCAGCGAGATCTCAGCTCTGCTGCCAATAGGAAGCTGTGATGTCATACGTAGGTGAGGCTTCCTATTGACCCATGTGAAGGAGAGCTTCAAACTTAAAAGCCCTGCTTGCTGAGCAAGGCGGCTATGGTACTACTTTGGAGGTAAGTATCTCCGAAGTAGGGGGTCCCCGGAGCTGAAATTAACAGGGTTCAGCTCCGTAGACCCCCTGCTTCAATTCTATATTTTAAATATTGCCGCTTTGGATTGCTTCTTTAAACAGGTCACTGGCATTCATGCACTTTGGCCACAGGAGGTATTTCCTCCTTAAAATGTCAGTGGTCTCCCTTCACATTTTTGGATATTATGAATCTGAGCCTTGCATTATACAGTTAGTACAGCCATAAAGGACAATATTTTTGTTTATCTACTGTATGTTTCATTGCAATACCAACTGTTTATTTATAAACATTAAACAGCAATGTCCCTAAAATTATTTTTTCTCTCCATAGTCTTAAAGCTGCAGTTTAGGCAATATCCTGCATGTGTGTTTTTTTTTTAATAAATCAGTTCTGTAGTAAGAAAAAATACTTTTAGCATTTTCTGTTTAAAAAAAAACAACTTTGAAGACCAATTTTCTTGTATTCTATTTTTACAAGCATGCTTGTTCCTATAGCAACGATTTACATTCCCCATATTTAAAGATGTCGCCAAACTTTGCCAGTCAATGACGGAGAACGAATTGAGCAGCAGCTAGCAGTTCTTTAGGTAATTAGAGATTGCCCACATGAAACTATTGAAATAAAAAATAAATTAAAAAAAAAAAAGACTGAACTGCAGCTTTAAACTGAGGGTTCTCTGGAGCTGGATCCTGCGCAGAGCTATTTAGATTTTATAAACCAGGGTATTCACGGTGATAAGAAAAACAAGGGGAGCGCGAGTATAATCAGAACTATAAGAAACACATATAGTACAGTGTATAGAATGGCCTACAGAGACAGAAGGTCTCCAAATGGTGAAGGAAAGTAAGCTATTAAACATACTCACACGGACCAGTGTGAGCAAAAACCCATAGGGGTTTAACTCTGTAGAGGGGTTTCCGTTAGAACCATACGCCTATCATCTGGCAGTTGCCCTCGAGCACAGATCCTCAGGATGTCAGGTTTTCCCCAGCTAATTTCAAGCACTCGACAGGCAGCACGAGTGCAGGATGAGTGTCTCCGTCTCGTTAGTAGCGCTGGCAGCACAGAGTGCAGGATGAGTGTCTCCGTCTCATTAGTAGTTTGCTGGCAGCACGAGTGCAGGATGAGTGTCTCCATCCTCGTTAGTAGCTGCTGGCAGCACGAGTGCAGGATGAGTGTCTCCGTCCTCGTTAGTAGCTGCTGGCAGCACGAGTGCAGGATGAGTGTCTCCGTCCTCATTAGTAGTTGCTGGCAGCACGAGTGAGGATGAGTGTCTCCATCCTCGTTAGTAGCTGCTGGCAGCACGAGTGCAGGGATGAGTGTCTCCGTCCTCGTTAGTAGCTGATGGCCGCACGAGTGCAGGATGAGTGTCTCCGTCCTCGTTAGTAGCTGCTGGCAGCACGAGTGCAGATGAGTGTCTCCGTCCCGTTAGTAGCTGCTGGCAGCACGAGTGCAGGATGAGTGTCCTCCGTCACGTTAGTAGCTGCTGGCAGCACGAGTGCAGGATGAGTGTTCTCGTCCTCGTTAGTAGCTGCTGGCAGACGAGTTGCAGATGAGTGGGTTCGCCGTCATCGTTAGTATAGTAGCTGCTGGCAGCACGAGTGCAGGATGAGTGTCTCCGTCCTCGAGTACAGTAGCTGCAGGCTCAGACGAGTGCTTGAAATTAGCTGGGGAAAACCTGACATTCGGAGGATCTGTGCTCAGGGCAACTGCCAGATGATAGGCGTATGGTTCTAACAGAAACCCCTCTACAGAGTTAAACCCCTATGGATATTTGCTCACACTGGTCCGTGTGAGTATGGTTAATAGCTTACTTTACCTTCACCATTTGGAGACCTTCTGTCTCCTGTAGGCCACTTCTATACACTGTACTATATGTGTTTCTTATAGTTCTGATTGTAATTCGCGCTCCCCTTGTTTTTCTTATCTTTTTGTTCCATTTTGGGGAGGAAAGGTTATCTCCACTTTAGGGTATTTGAGCTGCGGATGGTGGACCCCTAGACGTTTCCACCTCATCAAGAAGGGGACACAGGGGTTCCCAGAGTGTGGTAACATTTTTCCACTTCTTTCATTGCTTTATTATTAGCATTAGTCTCCTCATTTTAGAGAACGCCAGGGTACCTTCTGTCTCTCTAATTCACAGTGATATACTGTATTATGTTCACTATTTTGAGTTAATGATGGGCGACTGTGTTAATTCTTTTTAACTTACCGTTTTCTGAGCCTATCAAATCAGAGACACACGCAACTTGTGGTTCTGCTCAGACCACATCTCCCTGAACAGTGTGATAGGAAATACTAAAAAGCTCTCTTCGAAGTAGGTTACAGTGGCTGGGGAGGTGTAACCATCAGCACTGACTCAGCGAAGACACCGCAGGCTACCAATAGAGCAGCAAGTGATAAGGGGACAAATATGCTAAATTGCAGTAACCTCAAATGTCTTACGCATTTTGTAGAGTAAATCTACTTCTCCCTGAAGAAGTACATTATCAGTTTTGGATCTGCCCTGTTATGGGGCAGGGTTACAAGCCCCTTCCATGGGGTACAAAAGCTGACACTCTCCCAGAAGTCAGGAGCTCTCTCTTCCCTCTCCCTGTGGAGTGGAAGTACTTACCCTTTGTCCCATCAGGGGGTAAAGGAGCTGAGCTTCAAGCTGTGGGGTACTACTTCAGGGAATGAGCCTGCCATATCTGTATGATACTACAAATAAAGATCCAGTTGAATACATCTTGTGTGACTACTTGAATGGAACACTACATGAGTTGCCAGTGCGCACCACCCTGGCTGCACCATGATCCTCCCTGTCTGGAGGCGCTGCGCTGACCAAAGAACCATCACTGAGAGCCTGTCCTGATGCCTCCCTATACCATAGCGGAGTTCTCAGGTCTTCTGTTTCACCTAACAGGTATGCACTGTACCATCATACACCATGTAGCACCTGGAATCTTCCTCCGGGGGGGGGTAGATTGGTCACATTTGAAGGCGCTGCTGAGATCACATCAGGACAGGCTTTTGCAGCAGGAAAAAGGAGGTTCTCTCCTAGTAGGTTACACCAGAGGGCCCATGGGTGTAGTGTCCATAGGGGACCCTATGGGATTTGGAGGACTGGGCTCCCCACCAAAATGGAGCTACGACATAGACCCCACCTCTCCAAGATACATGCACGTTTAGTGTGTGTAGAGAGGCTATGTATGTGCAGGGACAGTTGCCCTGAGGCTGCACCGAAGGGAACTGTGGCCTGCGCCATGCAGTTTTATTATCAAGAAATAAGTTCTGTATAAGTGGGCAAGCATCCGAGGAGGGGCGCTTGACCATTAGGCAGCCAGGACCTCCATTTGAGGAGCTGAAGTTATACTATGGCAGTTTCCCCCAGGGGGCTGCTGTGCAGAAACTTTATTACTAAGAAGTGGTGCGGGTGTAGTGTGCCAGGGGATGCATGGGACCAGAAAGGGGCCGGATTCTGGAGCTACGGCCTGCACCATGCAGTTCATTCACTAAGAAGAGTTGTTGGGGTAGTATCCGAGGAGGGGATCTTGATCCGCAGGCAGCCACGACATCCGTTTGAGGAGGTGCAGCCATACTAAAGCAATTCCTGCCAAAAAGGGAGAACTGTGTGTCAGTTTGCGAAAGATTTGCAAGCTCTTCTTGCAGCCAGTATCTGGGATTGGTGCAAAACGCAGAGGCCGCGCCTCTTTCTCCCTCCTCCCCGGGATACCTGGATCCACCAGGGTAAGGAGATAGGGCGTGGTTAGCCCTGGACCTACCTGGATGCGAGGAGCGGGGAGCTCAGATGCACGTGGAGCATTGGTTCAGCATGCAGAGCTGCTCAACGTCACTACATTACATTATGTAGACAGAAAAAAACGGCGCCTAGTGAACAACAAAAAAGTCCAAATAGGAAAGAGACCTGACCACTTAGGAAAAAGTCCAGTCCTGTTGGTGACAGAGGTCCTTAAAGCATCTTGTTTGTAGTCTCATACAAGAGCCCAAAGGCAAAACAGCATTGGAGGACAAGCATCCACAGGTCCAGCTTGGGAACAAGTGCTGCTCCAAACGGTGGCCGGTGTGGCTCCTGCATGCGCCGCCAATTCAATCAATCTGTAAGGGCTAACACTGCCTGTGCTGGTTTCTCCTCCTGTGATCCGTAGCACGTGGGACCGCTCCGTATGCCGTCAGCAGCCTCAGAGGGGATGCGCGAGCATACACGGAAGTGTAGCTCACGCTGGTACACTCCGGTACTGGCAGTCCTCTTTTGACCGGATAGGGGATACTAGACCTCCAAACGGTTAATCCTAATGCCACACTAAGTCTCCAAACACCACCCTACGCGTTTCATGAGAGTAAACTCACTTCCTCAGGGGTTAAACATAACTCTCTCTCTCTCTTTCTCTCTCCTCTTCTCTTCTTTCTCTCTTTTCTTCTTTCTCTCTCTCTCTCTCTCTCTCTCTCTCTCTCTCTCTCTCTCTCTCATCTCTTCTTTCTCTCTCTCGCTACTCTTCTTTCTCTCTCTCTCTCCTTTCTTTTCCCTCATGTGTATTTCTCTCCTGTACTTCATTTTCTCTTTGTGTCTCTTACTTTCTGTATCCTTTCGTGTCTGTTTTACACCTGTGATTTAACGATTCCCTCCCTCTCACCTTTCCCAGCCTGTCTCTCATGCTGCAGCTCCAGCCCCATGCTGTACTACTTGAGGCCCTGCCCCCTGACCTAGGCCCCGCCCACCTACAGAGGAAGGCATTTCCTCTCTGCCCTTCCTACTGCATCTCAGGGCCACGCCCCCTGACCCAGGCCCCACCCACCTGCAGAGGAAGGGATTTCCCTCTGTGCTTTCTTCCTGTATCTAAGGCCCCGCAAAGTGCTGCCGACAGAGGGGGGGGGGAGAGCAGGCCCCCGGGCTTTGCCTGGGCTATAGCTACACCTCTGCTCATATTCTTTCCTTTCAAAGGATACATTGTTTATTATGTAGCCCTGGTCTCCTCTGGTGCCCCGGTCTCTTGATTGCCCCCTCCTTACCCCCGCTGCTATGGGGCGATGCGGGTGGCGATGGGCTGCCAAGTCTCTAATGGCCGCCGCCTGCAACTGCGCATGCGCGACTTCTGGGAAGGGAGCCGCCATCTTGGCCGTGTTTGCGCATGCAGAGGTACGCGCTTGCGCAGCAGAGTTGTGGCGGCCATTACAGAGAGTGCTGAATGGCAACTATGGTGCTCTGTAGCGCAGGGACTCCCAGAAGTCGCGCATGCGCAGTTGCAGGCGGCGGCCATTAGAGACTTGGCATGCGCAGTGGCGATCGCGCACACAGTCCCTATGATAAAGAGGTCTGCAAGGGACTACAAACCCCAGGATGCATAGGGGCATGCACACACCTGATGCCAGGGAGCCAATCAATAGGCCAGATTCCCCTGCAAAGAGATACCTTTTGGTGCGTTCAGTGTTGGTGAGTCAGTCAGAGCTGGGAGCAGGTTAGGGAAGGGTGTGTGCTGGGAGCAGTAGCCCCTGCACTAGGCCAGGTTACCCCCCTAGGCCCCAGATAGGCCCTGAGCCATTACCCAGATTGTGGACCACCCACGGCAGGTACCTTCATCATACACCAAGTGCACCAACCCTCATCACAACAGTGGGCAGCACTGTCTCACACTTGGGTGGATGGGGGACTATTGGGACTCTTGGGGATATGGTGTGGGGTTACGGCCTGCACTGGGCCAGTGTTACAGGGTTACACTATTGTCATATGGTTATTGTTATATTGTGTTGTGTTGCATATAATAAACTGTTTTATTCATAATCTGGTGTAAGTGGTTACTGTATGTGGTTCCTGTGTCAGGGGTTATTCTACACACTAGAATCCCTGCACAGGTGGAGGCGCTGTAAGCATCGTTTCAGGAAACACCCCAGGCTCCCAGTGGCGGAGGTTCGGGCCTCCTGTGAGCCTATCAGGTATTGCACCATACATGGTAACAACAGGTATATTCCCACACATGGTCCCTATCTGCGATTGGGGGGGGGGGAGGAGAGAGTGTGTTACAATTATTTAGATTTTTACTTTTTTTAAAGCATTATAAAGTTATAAAAATGAAAAAGTATAGTAGGGATCTGCCATATTGCCACTTTGGGGATGTGAGTTATAGTACAGGATGCTCCAGGTGTCATACACGTCAATGTCCTTTCAAATGCCTTTTAACGCTCTATGGAAAATACAATGTTACTAAATGATCTAGCAGCATACATACTGTATTTCTAATACTGAGCACACACCCCAGTTGAGGATACAAACCTAATAATAAAATAACACTCCTCCCTACCTCCTGCAGTTACCAAATGCTGCCCATTACAGGCTGAGTAAGAAATGACATACCAGGAGGTGACCGTTGTAAAGCAGAGAGATACTGAACGTGGCAGCACACAAAGGAAAACCATGAAGTTGCTCACTTGGTATAATTTACCTTGAGTACTTTATTGATATTTAAAGCTTCCATGATATATTAAACACACACACTGATTACCTTAAAGGAAAAATGCATTATGATACAAGCCATAGCATTGTTTAAGAGTGATGTCAATAAACCTGACATTTAATTTGAGTGGACTGTTAACCCTTTCCCTGCCAGATGGGCCCGAGTTAATATAAAGGGTGTTTCATTGATTATTATTTTTTAGCACCCCTGGGAATATGATTATTTGAACATCAAAATGCTGATCTCTGGGTAAATGTTTCTTGCTGTGATAAGCAGCTTAAAAGATGACCAATGAATTTGCATATGTGTGAATAGGAATAGTATATGAATGGAATATTGCGCAGTCAACCATGTCTCCCAATTTGATTAAAAAAAGAGCACACTTGAGGTACCCTGGGAGATATGCTAATATACTTTGCATAGCCATTAGCATGAGTCCCATCACAACACTTTCTAAAAGGATTTCCACAAGCACTATATTGAGTTGACAAGCCTAAAACACCTGACTGGAATGGTGTACTGGTGTTTGGACAGGTCGGACATGGAGTTTTGAATACGCACTTCACAACAGCTGGGTTTTCTTAGCAGCCACTTGGCACATTTATTATAGTGAGGACAAAAACAACAAAATAAACTAAAATAACAAACCATCCTGATGAAGAAAGGTCATTATACAGGCGCTAGCGTGTGCAGAGAACATTACTTCACCCCCAAATCAATTGTCAGAGGGTTTTCTGCAGTGCCCAGCTCAGTCTGACTGCTCCTCCCTTTCCCCCAATTCCACACTGACATTTTATACCCACAAGCTCCTCCCACAGGGTACAGATTTCCATGGGGAAGACTAACTTTCCAGAATCAGGATTAATAACTCCCCAAAACATTACACAATACAAAACACTTCCATGGATACATATATATTATACATCAAAACAAACAAAGCATAAAACATTCAAGAATTTAGGTTATATATGTTATATTTCAATAATCCCCTTCACACAACTGGATAATTAAAATCACCCATAATGCAAACATGACCTAGTTTTCATGCCTTCTCCATTTGCAAAATTATTTTGGCTTCCTCAATCTCACAGATATCCTCCACTACTGTGAACTCAGATGAATGGACTATTCCAAGACCAGGATGATAAAGTTTAAATAGGCTGCATTTCCTGCAAGAATGAACCATACCTCAACACACCCTAAATAAGTGGCAAACTTAGCTCTGTTACAAGGTGTCAGACCCAACATAACAAAGACCCCAAACCACTCCTTTTCTAGGGAACAGCTCTAGCAGTGTGAGCTAAACTAGCTGATAGCTACCAGTGCACTACTGTAACTGTCTACTAGCATATCTCCAAGGGATATCTATTTAATTGATTGTAACCTTGAAAGGACTTCAAGCACAAAGTAATATTTACTGAGGCATATGAGTTACTGACACCAGTTGAGATTAAATAAACCACAGGTTTTTTGACACACACAAGTAAAACCAAGGGAAGCACAGCAAATAAAGCAGAAGTAGAGAGAAAGTTATCTAACAAAGTGACCTGGTGACTTGAGTTAGTATGGTACTTCTAATCTTATAAATGATAAAGACAGTGGGCCATATTTACTTAGCAGTGTTTTGTCATAAGGCACACTCGGCGCTGAAATACATTACAGCCTCTTCAAATAAAGGGACTGTAAAGTGTGTTGTGGTGTCTCATGACAGAAGACAGCTTATTAGATATTGTTCTCTATCCTAGAAGAGGGAAAAGTGCTTTATACTGCTATCAGCACTCAATGAGAAGTAGTGATAGACATCATCTGATTTAGCTCACACTGCTAGAGCTGCTGTCTTGAATAACAGAGGTTGTGTGGGTGCTAATCCGTTGGGTCTGACACCAGTACACCATTCTAATCACTAGGTGCCTTAGACTTAGATCAACTCAGTACAGTTCATATGGACTCATTTAAATATACTTTGCATAGACATTAGCTATCGGTACCTCAAAAGCCATTAGCTACTGGGAACCAAAGATGTGTTTCTTTTTCAATTTATTTGGAGGGAGGTTTGAAGGGATATATAAATGAAGATAGGAAAGATTTCAAATTCAGAGACGCCATATTGTCTCTATACACACATATTTGTTTGGTATACCCTTAGTGAATGAAAATTAATAGATGTAGAAAAACTATGCAGATGTACTAAAGCCCAAGGCTAAATAGCTAAGAATGTAGGCAGGAAGATATACATCACAGGTTGAAAGACGGACAGGAAAGTATGTAGAACATCATGTTAGAAAAACAGACAAGACCAAGAACAGTACAAGTAAAGGGCATACTCATTAAAATATAATGAGGATGGATAACAGAATCATAGCATATGTTTTCAGTGAAATATAACATGTTGAAATGACAGTTGCAATTGGGAAAAACAAGTACATACACGGACTTGTCCGGATTTCCTGAAATCTGGTATAAGTGTGTGATGCTGTGTATACTGAATTCAGAATTACTTGAAACTTGTGGTGACTAAGGCCAAGGCCATAGTGCAGGCACGCCTGCTGGGAGAGCCAATCCGTGGCCTTTGGGAGGGGGAGACGCAATGTGGAGGCGTGCTGGAGGCACACCCGTGATGTCACGTGAGCGGTTCGCCCTAATTGGCTGAACTGCACACGTGACCCGGCCGTCGCGCGTCATAATCAACTTATTTTGTCTGCCCAGGAATTGCGTGAATGTTCACGCGCTCTATGGTCTGCCTCATAGAGGTTTGGCCTTTTGTCCACGCAGCGTTTAGGCAGAAAATTCACCCATCTCTATATATTACGTCATTTTATGAGATATAAGTGTCTAGGAAAATGAAACTTTGCAGTTCACCAGAATGACCACTAGATGTCCCTATTTGTCTGCAGTAAATGACAACACAACAAAACGCTGGCTGTTTGCATGACTTCCCCTGAAATGCCAATGCTTCAACTTTTGTAACAGAACTGTTAATACTTTATCAAGGTTGTGAGTTCATGTTAAAGCAGCATTCCCAATACTGATTTGTTTTTCTCCCCCGAAGCTACTTTGTTGTCCTAAGTCCAGAGACCCACCGGTTCCTGAAAAATTGTACCAGTGAGAGACACAAAAAACGATACAGTGTCACCAATAGAAAGTTTACGATGGCGTCTCAGCTTTCTATTGGGCTCCGGAGCGCTTCCTGACTCCGCAGACATTTTCTGTCTGGTACTGCGGGAACCGAGGGGTCCCTGGACGTCGGGGGACCAGAGAGCAGCACTGAGGGAACCCCCTGGTTCAGGTAAGATTACAAAATTAAATTACATTGTAAAAAAATGATGGGAAGTATGCAACAATGATGCATGCTGTGCCATTGTAGGTATTTATACCATCTTGGTCCACCATCCTATCTTAAAAATTTGTGATGATATTCATTGTAATTGTGTGATTTTATTGTATTGTTAAGCCTTCTGGAAAGAAAAGTAATAATATTCATGCAATTTGCCCCAGAGGAAGACGAATAGATCCATGAAATGCTTAGGGGCCTATTCTAGTAGCACCGAAGTGTGACAAACCACTTCTAAAGAGCCCTTTCAGATCGGATGGGCATGCTTTGCTATCCTGTGAGCCCTTCTCGCATGTCCAATCTGTGTCTAAAAGGTTTTTTTTAGAAGTGGAATCACTCGGGCTCTGCCAATCCGATCGGTTTGTCAAAAAAGCCTCCAACTATCATTTTTTTACGACAACTGCAATTCTCGTAGCTCCGTTATGAAAAACGCTTATAAAAACGGGGGGGGGGGGGGAATCACGCCATCTAAAGGGTGGCAAGATTGTTATTGCGCGTTACATCCAGAGCCTGAAATATGGGTTTGGCTGAAAGAGCAAAACTCACAAGTCAGACTGGGGGTGGGGTTAGCACCACACGTCATTCCACATCAAAAGCAAGCGAGAAACCGTGCGGTTTATCACTTTTTATAGACGCCATTTTGAAATTGCGATTTACAATAGAGAATAGGTTTTTATTCTCACATTTCCTTGCTTCTGAACATGCCAAATCCCATGTGGTATGGAAATGACAACTTGGGAGCTACGGAATTAGAAACCATAGGGTGGCATTCACCTTCCGTCCAGGAGCGATGTCAATATCCTGCAGCCCGGACAGCAAACGTGAAAGTACCTTTACGGCACCAGCAGGTGGTAGTGATGAGGGAGCTGTGGCAAAGAATCCAGGGATCAGCATCCAAACCAGTGGAGCTGCAACAATCACCCGGAGGTATCCTGTGACCCTAGGATTTTAGCTCATGTGCCTAAATATCAAGGTTAATCCTATTTTTTTCTGATGTAATATACGGTAGAAGTCGTGCTTTGTTGTACACCTCTATTTTAGTAAATAATAATGTTGCATTGCATTATTGTCAACAATATGTGAAATGCCAACTATTGTTTTCACTGTGAATACAAAACTTTTTGTATTCTGCGCCTGGGCAACACATTAAAAATATGTGAATGAAGTGCCAGAGGAGTTTACAACAAGAGAGACTTCACATATACTGTATCTATCTTGATTTTTTTTTTAAATATTATATATATATATACAGTAGAGGCAACGTTTATTCTAACATTTGCCGTAAACTAGCCGGGTTACATTCTGGGTATGTGCTGGGTATGTGCTGGGTATGTTCTGGGCTAGTTTGAGGCACGTTTAAGGCATTTCTGCATTGACTAACGACCCATAGGATTAACACAGCAGGGATCCCTGGCAATATATATATATATATAAAACATAGAAAAAGAACAAAAAGCACTCCGTAATAATAGTCACTGGTGTGGGTGCAGATCCTATAATGAAGAATAAGCAATACGATACCGTTTGGAAACGAAATCAGCAGGCAGGACTCCAGAATTGAACAAACAAGTGTATTGAAAAAATAAACCCAAAACCAACGTTTCGGTCCACGAATGGGAACTTTGTCAAGGTGGTGCAGTTACAGGACAGAAGTGAACACATATATATATATACCCCTAGAATACTCACAGATAACAGGTGCTGCAAATCAAGTTGATTGCACAGCGTGATGTCAGATGCAATGCTGACCTGGGGTAACCTCAATGTGAGCACTCAGTACAAGGTGTACTTAGTAGCTCAATAGGAAATATAGTGGAAGCCACTGCAGGGGGATTAAAGTTCACACAGTGGCTCCCAAGCCAAAAGTGGTGTGTGTAGGCTCCACATGTATGTGTGTGGCAGAAGCCATAGAGCTGAACTGTGGTCCCTATTCCCATTGCTGCAGTGTCACTTATGTGGCAAACAGAAAAAAAGCCCCAACCACAAATTGCATATGAGGCCAAGGTCAGACATGCACTGTCATACAAAAATCAATATTCCAACGTGCTAAGTGCAAAAATATAAATATAAATGTTAAAATGACGATGTGGAAGGCTGTTGGTCACTCGTGGACCTAGTATCAAATCCGTGTCTGTTTCCGTGGACCCGGCACGTGGCCAATATAAACTGCCCTGGCATAAAGCTGTGGCAAAAGCGTCACAAGACCATTATAATGGATACATAATATGTAGCCTGGGTATGGCTTCTAATGAGATTACTGATAAATGGGGCATTAACCACCTAAAATGCAAAACATGATAATCGTTAATGCAAAACCTGCTCAATGTCCAAGAGCCTTAGTGTACTGTCCATAGTCCAATCCTAATCCGAAACGGGTATGTCCTGGTGGTTTGCCCATGGAAAATCCCTATGTGCAGAATAGGCGCCCGGTTGGTGAAAAACCTAGTAAACAGAGTGAAATAATGCCTACTATAATAAGCAAAGTTAACCATTGCAGCAGGGAAACCAGCGATGTGTGAATCCTCAGTCAGCACAGCCATACTCCTCTGGGGATGTAAAATCACCTATTGTGTTTATTTTTTCAATACACTTGTTTGTTCAATTCTGGAGTGCTGCCTGCTGATTTTGTTTCCAAACGGTATTGTATTGCTTATTCTTCATTATAAAGTGACAAAAACCCTCCACAGGAAAGCAAATATGCAAATATAACTGTATGCTCATCTGCATGTCTTAGGCAGCTCTGCAACCCCGCCTTTCCCCATTATCACCCAGCATACAGCACTTCCACTGCAGCAAGGGATTCTGGGAAATGACATGCAAATGAGCACACAGTGTCACTTTTTGCCTCAATAACCATTTTTAACATGGTTCCCTATAGGCTTAAGCTTGCTGCATGGTCACAGCTTTGAGCACAGCCAGGGTTAAGGTGCATACCCAGAAAACCACCCACAGACAGCTGTTTCGACCTTGATGGGTCTCATCAGTGTGGGGTTGATTTTACTGGGGATGCAAGAGAGGCTATGGGATAGGCTAAACCATAATACTGAGTTAAGTTATGGTGAGTAAAAAAAGTGACAAATTACTAAGGGAAGATGGTGAGCGGGATGTTGTTGTGGCTACAGGATACATAGTGGACCAGAACGAGGGGCCTGATTCTGGAGCTAGAGGGGCGGGCCTGTCCCCATGGGGCAGGATTTCGATTCACTAAGAAGAGTTGTTGTCGTGTGTATCAAAGCGAGAAGGGGGATCTTGATCCGCAGGGGGCAGGGGCCACGACATCCTGCCGTTTGAGAAGGGGTCGCAGTCCATACTAAGAAGTCAATTCAGGGCTGCCAAAAAGGTGAAACTGTGTTGCCGTTTTGCGACAGATGTCGACAAGCTCTTCTGCAGCCAGATACTGGGATTAAGATGCAAAACGCAGGAGACCGCACCTCATTTTCTCCCTCCTCTCCAACGGTGTGATACCCTGATGATCCACAGGTAGGAGATAGGGCAGGTTAGCCCTGGGCAGCCTACCTGTATGCGGGAAGGACGTAGGAGCTCAGATTCACGTTGAGCATTGGTTCAACATGACAGAACTGCTACTCAACGTCACTAGACATTACATGTATGGTAGCCAACACAACCGGCGCCTAGTGAACAACAAAAACTTCCCAATAGTAAAGAGAGCCTGACCACATCTGACAAAAGAGTAGTCCTACCTGTTGCGTTGACAGATGGCCCTTAAGCATCTTGTTTTGTAGTCCGCATCAAGGAGCACAAAGCAAACAGCGATTGGAGGACAATCATGAGAGGGAGGCCACGAGGTCGCTAGTGGGAACAAAAGATGCTGCTCCAAATCGGTTTGCGCCGTTGTGGCTCCGTGCCATGCCCGCACACTAGTCAAAAACAATCTGTAGAGGGCTAGAACACAAATGCCATTGGCTGGTTTCATCTCCTATATGAATCCGATAGCACGTGGGACGATGCGGCTCCGTATGCCCGTCGAGCACCTCAGAGGGATCACAGAGCATACACGGAAGTGTAGCTCACCTGGTACACTCCGGACGGAAGTCCATCTTTGAACACGGATAAGGGAGTACCATAGACACCTCCAAACGGTTATCCTAATGCCACACTAATTCATACCAAACACCACCTAAAAATTCAATACGCCGTTCATGAGAGTAATCACTTCCTCAGTGTTAACATACTCTCGGCTCTCTCTTCTCTCTCTCTTCTCTTCTTTCTCCTCTCCTCTCTTTCTTCTCTCTCGTTTCTTTTCTTTTCTTTCTTCTTTCTCTCTCTCGCTCCTCTCTCTACTCTCTCTCTCTCTCCTCCTCTCTCTCATACAATCTCTGCTATCCTTTTTATATCTTCTTTCTTTTCTGTCTCTCTGTTCTCGCTACCTCTTTCTCTCTCTCCATCTCCTTTCTTTTCCCTCATGTGTAATTTCTCTCGCTGTACTTCATTTCTCTTTGTGGTCTCTACTTTCTGTATCCTTTTTCGTGTCTGGTTTTACACCTGTGATTTAACGCATTCCCTCCCTCCACCTTCCCAGCCTGTCTCTCATGCTGCAAGCTCCATCCCCCATTGCTGTACTACTTGAGCCCTGCCCCCCTTACCTAGGCCCCGCCCACCTACGAAGGAGGCATTTCTCTCTCTGCCCCTTTCCTCTGCATCTCATGGCCACCCCCCGGACCCTAGGCCCCACCCCCAACCCCCCTGCAGAGGAAGGGATATTCCCCTGTGCTCTTTTCTTCCTGTAATCCTAAGGCCCCGCAAAGTGCTTGCGACAGAGGGGGGGGAGAGCAGGCCCCCGGGCTTTGCCTGTGGCTATAGCTAAACTCTGCTCATATTTCTTTCTTCAAACTGAATACATTGTTTTATTATGTAGCCTGGTCTCCTCTGGTGCCGCGTCTCTTGATTAGCCCCCTCCTTACCACCCCCCGCCGCTGCTATGGGCGATGCTGGTGGTCCTGGGCTGCCAAGGCTTCTAATAAGGCCCGCCGCCTGCAACTGCGCACAGCGCGACATTCTTGGAAGGAGCCCGCCATCTTGGCCGTGTTTGCGCATGCAGAGTACGCGCTTGCGCAGTCCGAGTTGTGGCGCCATCACAGATAGTGCTGCATGGCAACTATGGGTGCATCTTAGCGCAAGGGACTCCCCGAAGTCCGCGCATAAAGCTCAAAGTTGCAGGCGGCCGGCCATACAAGCTTGGCAGCGCAGTGGCGATCGCGCCGAACTCTACGTCTCCTATGATAAAGAGGTCTGTCAAGTGACTACAAACCATGATGCAGATGGGCATAGCCACACACCTGATGCCAGGGAGCCGAATCACTCGGCAGATTCCCCTGCAACAGAGATACCTTTTGTGCGTTCAGTGTTGGTGAGTCCAGTCAGAGCTGGGAGCAGTTAGGGGAAGGGTGTGTGTGCTAGGGAGCAGTAGCCCCTGCACGAGCCAGGTTACCACCCCTAGCCCAGATAATAGGCCCATGAGCCATTACCAGATTGTGGACCACCACGGCAGGTCCATCATCATGACACCATTGCAACCAGACCCTCATCACAACTTGGGCAGCACTGCTCCTCACACTTGGGTGGATAGGGGACTATTGGGACGCGATGGGATATTGTGTGGGGTTTCGGCATGCACTGGGCCAGTGTTACAGGGTTACACTATTGACATATGGTTATTGTATAATTGTGTTGTGTTGCATACTAAATAAACTGTTTTATCATAATCGGATATAAGTGGTTACTTTAATGTGGTTCAGTGTCCGGTTTTCCTAACACACAGAAAATCCCTGAACACTCTGGAGCCTGTAAGCAATCGTTTCAGGAAACACCCAGGCTCCCCAGTGGCGGAGGTCGGGCGCTCCTGTGAGCCTATCAGGTATTAGGCACATACCTGGTAACAACAGGTATATTCCCACACTGGTCCCTATCTGCGATTGGGGGGGGGGGAGGAGAGAGTTTGTTACATTATTAGATTTTTACTTTTTTTAAAGCATTATAAAGTTATAAACAATGAAAAGTATAGGAAGGATCTGCTATTTGCCACTTTGGGGCATGTGATTATAGTACCGGATTCTCCAGTTTACATACCCGTCAATTTCCTTTCAAATCCTTTTACGCTCTATGAAATACAATGTTCCTAAAATATCTAGCAGCATACAACTGTATTGTCTAATACTTGAGCACACACACCAGTTGAGGATCAAACCTAATAATAAAATAACACCTCCTCCCTAACCTCTGCAGTTACCAAATGCTGGCACATTACACAGCTGAGTAAGAAAATTACATAACAACCCAGGAGTGAACCTTGTAAGCATAAGAGATACTGAACGTGGGCGCACACAAAGGAAAACCATTGAATGAGTTCACTTGGTATAATTTTACCTTGAGTACTTTATTGATTTTAAGCTTCCATGATATATTAACCACACACACTGATACCTTAAAGGAAAATGCATAGATACAATCCATAGGCATTGTTTAAGAAGTTGATGTCAAGAAACCTGACATGGTATTTGAGTGGAAGGGGGGACCTGTTAACACCCTTTCCCTCAAGGCCCGATTTAATAATAAAGGTGTTTTTCATTGATTATTATTTTAGCACCCCTGGAATATGATTATTTTTGAACATCAAATGCTGACTCTGTAAATGTTTCTTGCTGTGAATCAGCAGCTTAAAAGATGACCAATGAATTGCATATGTGTGAATAGAATAGTAATATGAATGGAATATTGCGTCATTTCCAACCATGTCTCCCAATTTGATCCAAAAGAGCACACTTGAGGTCCCTGGAGATAGGCTAATAACTTTGCATCGCCTAGCATGATTGCCCATCCAACACGTCTAAAAGTTTCACACACGTCACTATATTGAGTTCCTGACAAGCCAAAACACCTGATGGAATGGTGTACTGGTGTTTGGACGGTCGGACATGGAGTTTTGAATACGAACTTCACAACAGCGACGGATTTCTTAGACAGCCACTTGCACATTTATTAGCGTGAGGACAAAAACAAGCAACAAATAAACTAAATAACAAACCATCCTGATGAATAAAGGTCAATCAGGCGCTAAGCGTGTGGCAAGAAAATTACTTCACACCCAAATCAATTGTCAGAGGGTTTTCTGCATGCCCAGCTCAGTATTGACTGCTCCTACCCTATTCCCCCAATTCCACCCTGACATTTTTATACCCACAGCTCCTCCCACAGGTACAAGATTCCATGGGAAGACTACCTTTCCAGAATCAGATAATACAACTACACACCAACACATTACACAATACAAAACAATTCTGGAAACATATCTATTAGCATCAAAACAACAAAGCATAAAACATTCAAGAATTTAGGTTATATATTTATATTCAATTCCCCTATCCACACAACTGGATAATTAAAATCACCACTAAATCAAACATGAACTAGTCTTCAGCCTTCCCTCACTTTGCAAATTATTTTGGCTTCCTCATCAGTACACAGATCTCTCCACTACTGTGAACTCAGATGAATGACTATCCAAGACAGGATGATAAAGTTTAATAGGCTGCATTTCCTGCAAGATGAACCATACCTCAAACACACCCCTAAATAAGTGGCAAACTAGGTCATACTGTAAGGTGGTCAGACCCGACAACATAACAAAGACCACCAACCACTCCTTTTCTAGGGAACAGCTCTAGCAGTGTGAGCTAAACTAGCTGATAGCTACCAGTGCACTACTGTAACTGTCTACTAGCATATCTCCAAGGATATCTATTAATTGATTGATACCTTTAAAGGACTTCAAGCACAAAGTAATATTTACTGAGGCATATGTTACGACCCGTTGAGATAAAAAAACACAGTTTTTTGACACACACAAGTAAACCAGGGAAGCACAGAATAAAGCAGAGTAGAGGAACAGTTATGCAAACAAGTGACCTGGAGACTTGAGTTTAGTATGGTACTTCTAATCTATAAATGATAGACAGGGCATTTTACTGTAGATGTTTTTCAAGGCACATCGGCGACTGAATACATTACAGCCATGTCAAATAAAAGCGGACTGTAAAGTGTGTGTAAGGTGTCTCATGACGAAGACGCTTATTAGATTATTTTCTCGCACTGCCTAGGAAGAGCAAATGAAAGTGCGTTATACTGCTATCAGCACGTGCCATGAGAACTGTGTAGTGGATAGACATCATCTGATTTAGCTCCACTGCTAGATGCGTGCTGCTTGAATAACAGTTTTGGGGGCTAATGTTTGGTCTACAACAGAAACATTAATATGTGTTCTTAGTCCTAAAGAAGGAAAAATCTTTGATGACTAGCATCGACCAAAAAAAAACACGGAGAAGTAAGCGGAAAGGGGTGGGGTGAAGGGTGAACAATGGTTACACCATAAACTAGGTGGTCGAACATAGGGATTAAGACTAGAAAAAGTCGAGAGACTCAAATATGACGGAGACATTAGCATGGTACTCAAAAGCCATTAGCTACTGGGAACCAAAGATGTGTTTCTTTTTCATTTATTATTTGGAGGAGGTTTGAAGGGATATTAAATGAGATAGGAAGATTTCAAATTCAGAGACGCCATATTGTCTCTATACACACATATTTGTTTGGTATACCCTTATGAATGAAATTAATAGATGTAAGAAAAACTATGCAATGTCACTAAGAGCCCACGGTAAATAGCTAAGAATGTAGGCAGAAGATATACATCACAGGTTGAAAGCGGACAGGAAAGTATGTAGAACATCAGTGAGAAAAACAGCAAGCACCAAGAACAGTACAATAAAGGCATACTCATTAAATATAATGAGGATGGATAACAAATCATAGCATTTTTTTCAGTTGAAATATAACATGTTGAAATGACAGTTGCAATTGGGAAAAACAAGTACATACACGGACTTGTCCGGTTTCACTGAAATCTGGTTATAAGTGTGTGATGCTGTGTATACTGAATTCAGAATTACTTGAAACTTGTGGTGACAGGCCAAGGCCATAGGCAGGGCACCCTGCTGGGAGAGCCTCCGTGGCCTTTGGGAGGGGGAGACGCATTTGGAGGCGTGCTGGAGGCACACCCGTATGGTCACGTGAGCGTTTCGCCCTAATTGGCTGAACTGCACACGTGACGACGCCGGCCGTCTCGCGTCATAATCAACTTATTTTGTCTGCCCAGGAATTGCGTGAATGTTCAGCGCTCTATGGTCTCCTCATAGAGGTTTGGCCTTTGTCCACGCAGCGTTTAGCAGAAAATTCACACACTCTCTATATATTAGTTCATCTTTATGAGAATATAAGTGTCTAGGAAAATGAAACTTTGGCAGTTCACCAGAATGACCATCATGATTCCCTATTTGCTGCAGTAAATGACAACACAACAACACGCTGGCTGTTTGCATGACTTCCCCTGAAATCCAATGCTTCAACTTTTGTAACGAACTGTTAATACTTTATCAAGGTTGTGATTCAATGTTAAAGCAGCATTCCCAATACTGATTTGTTTTTCTCCCCCCGAAGACTACTTTGTTGTCCTAAGTCCAGAGACCCACCGGTTCCTGAAAAATTGTACCAGTGGAGAGAACAACAAAAAACGATACAGTGTCACCAATAGAAAGTTTACGATGGGTCTCAGCTTTCTATTGGGCCTCCGGAGCGCTTCCCTGACTCCGCAGACATTTTCTGTCTGTACTGACGGGAACGAGGGGTCTCCTGGACGTTCGGGGGACAAGAGCAGCACTGAGGAACCCCCTGGTTTCAGGAAGATTACAAAATTAAATTACATTGTAAAAAATGATGGGAAAGTATGCAACAATGATGCATGCTGTGCATTGTAGGTTTTATACCACTGGTCCACCATCCTATCTTAAAAATTTGTTGATGATATTCATTGTAATTGGTGGTATTTTATTTGTATTGTTAAGCCTTCTGGAAAGAAAAGTATAATATTCATGCATTTGCCCCAGAGGAAGACGAATAGATCCATGAAAATGCTTAGGTGGCCTATTCTAGTAGCACCGAGTGTGACAAACCACTTCTAAAGAGCCTTTCAGATCGGATGGGCATGCTTGCTATCCTGTGGCCCTCTCGCATGTCCATCTGTGTCTAAAGGTTTTTTTTAGAAGTGGAATCACCTCGGTCGCTCTGCCAATCGATCGGTTTTCAAAAAAGCTCCACTATCTTTTTTTACGACAACTGCAATTCTCGTAGCTCCGTTTAAAAACGCTTATAAAAACGGGGGGGGGGGGGAATCAACGCCATCTAAAGGGTGGCAAGATTGTTATTGCGCTGTACAAATCCAGAAGCCTGAAATATGGTTTGGCTGAAAGAGCAAACTCACAAGTCAGACTGGGGGTGGGGTTAGCACCACACGTCCTTCCACATCAAAAGCAAGCGAGAAACCGTGCGGTTTATCACTTTTTATAGACGCCATTTTGAAATTGCGATTTACAATAGAGAATAGGTTTTATTCTCACATTTCCTTGCTTCTGAACATGCCAAATCCCATGTGGTATGGAAATGACAACTTGGGAGCTACGGAATTAGAAACCATAGGGTGGCATTCCCCTTCCGTCCAGGAGCGATGTCAATATCCTGCAGCCCGGACAGCAGAACTGAAAGTACCTTTACGGCACCAGCAGGTGGTAGTGATGGAGGGAGATGTGGCAAAGAATCCAGGGATCAGCATCCAAACCAGTGGAGCTGCAACAATCACCCGGAGGTATCCTGTGACCCTAGGATTTTAGCTCATGTGCCTAAATATCAAGGTTAATCCTATTTTTTTCTGATGTAATAACGGTAGAAGTCGTGCTTTGTGTACACCTCTATTTAGTAAATATAATGTTGCATTGCATTCTTGTCAACAATATGTGAAATGCCAACTATTGTTTTCACTGTGAATACAAAACTTTTTGTATTCTGCGCCTGGGCAACACATAAAAATATGTAATGAAGTGCCAGAGGAGTTTACAACAAGAGAGACTTCACATATACTGTATCTATCTTTATTTTTTTTTAAATATTATATATATATATACAGTAGAGGCAACGTTTATTCTAACATTTGCCGTAAACTAGCCGGGTTACATTCTGGGTATGTGCTGGGTATGTGCTGGGTATGTTCTGGGCTAGTTTGAGGACCCGTTTAAGGCATTTCTGCATTGACTAACGACCCCATGGATTAACACAAGCAGGGATCCTGGCAGTCCAATTCAGTTTGAATGGGACTGCCAGGGACCCCCGCTTTAATCTGATACGCCATTAATCAAGGCAAAGCTGCGGGGTAGTTTAAGGAAAGTTTAAGGCATGTATTCAGAATGTACCTGGGTGTTTTCCTGGGTTTTTTGGGGAATTGCCACTGGTTTTGTTCGAATAAGAGTTTCCTCTACTGTGTATATATATATATATTATATATATAAAACATAGAAAAAGAACAAAAGCACTCCGTAATAGAGTCACTGGTGTGGTGCAGATCCTATAATGAAGAATAAGCAACTACATACCGTTTGGAAACGAATCAGCAGCAGCACTCCAGAATTGAACAACAAGTGTATGAAAAAATAAACACAAGTGTTATTTTTTCAATACACTTTTTTTGTTCAATTCTGGAGTGCTGCCTGCTGATTTTGTTTCCAAACGGTATCGTATTGTTATATATATATATAATATACACACCACACAGAAGGGAAAAAAAGTATTTTTATTATCTGAGATATATATATATATATATATATATATATATATTATATATATATATAATATATGCATGTCTTAGGCAGGTCTGCAACCCCGCCTTTCCCCATATCACCCAGATCACAGCAACACCTTCCACTGCAGCAAGGGATTCTGGGAAAAATTCATGCAAATGAGCCACAGTGTCACTTTTTGCCTCAATAACCATTTTTACATGGTTCCCTATAGGCTTAAGCTTGCTGCATGGTCACAGCTTTGAGCACAGCCGTGTAAGTTGCATACCCAGAAAACCACCCACAGACAGCTGTTTCGACCTTGATGAGTCTCATCAGTGTGGGGTTGATTTTAACTGGGATCAGAAGGCTATGGGATAGGCCTAACCATATACTG
>WSYH01009237.1:0-26585 GCA_036426205.1 Ascaphus truei | reverse complement strand
ATAAAAAATGTGCATAAAAATAAAAATGAAAAAATGAGTAAAAAAATTAAAAATGGGATGATCACGCTATTGTGACCTATGGACTAGAAAAATAAAAAAAATGTACTATATAGTTGAAACAGTTGATAACATAAAAAAGTGTTAAAAATAGACCATGAAAATAGGAAAACTATAAATATATATAACGATACTTAAGTCCATATGAGTCCATGAAAATGACAATAATAAAGTTCAGGCTGCTTCTTCTTGGACTCACCAACCTCCCAACGAACCTATTAGAAAAAAAGAAGAGAAAAAGCGAAAAATTAGGCATGTTATGAAACCAGCCCATGCACCAGATCGAAGACTCCACAGTACACCTCCGCACGATTGCGTCCGAAATGGCTCCAAATAAACGTTTGCTGTTGCCGCAATCACCGAAATGGGTATTCTTCCTTTAGACCAGAACTTGTCAGTTCCGTGCGGCCGCCATTACTCTCACACGAATCAGGGACCAGGGAGATCTTCACTGACGTCCTCACTCTGGCGTCTGGACTGCTCGACCACCGTAGTTTCAATGCCACGTGACCCTACGCGTTTCCTCCGTCTTAGCGGATTTCATCAGGGGATAGACTCCAATTGAACTCTGTCTGATGTTATATAGTCCCATTGTCCAATAAAATGTTTTCTTCAACAAATGAGTTCAATTCAATCAGTGTCTTTAGGTCATCTGTGCTAGATGTTACTATTGTAATTAGTAGTTAAACGGTTACTAGATTAATTAAAAACAGGAAAGACAGGGTAAGTGAACAAAGTTCTATAATAGTTCTCTAAAGACCTTGGTAGTTGCACATGTGATAATGCAATAAATTCTTGATTGAAGAATAGTAAAAGGCTGGGTCAAGGTATATAAGTGAGCAGCGAGGTATATATGGGTGAGCGTATGTGTCTATGACCGAAATGAAATGTCCTGGTGAGTGTGGGTAATGGAGATATATGAGCCCCACCCCCTCACTGCCAATGTGGACTGGGTCTGACAACCGACTAATAACACCGATAAAATACCTCAAAGTACAAATAAAGTACCAACTCACGTGACCATGCCCATAGTGCCTTCCAAGATGCGTGCTTCTGCGGGTAGATAGAAGATATGGTAGCCACGAATGCAGGTGATGCAGCGCACAGCAAAGGAACAGGATTCCACGGAACAGCAGCAGTAAAATATAAGTCCTTTATTATAACTTCATGGTGCAGACAAGAATGGGTGCAAAAAAATCTCCTTCCCTTACGCGTTTCACGAAAGGTATAAAATAAAATGCAAAAAACATTGTTTAAAAATATGTAGTAAGGATAATATGGCAACATAAATAGTATTAGAAAATGAGATTGACATTAAATTAGTATAGTTTTTAAATGCCCAATGAATAATTATATAGTTAAATCAATAAACCAAAATCTCCTTGCATATATAATTCCTTCATCAGATATAAATAATGACAATGTTGTACCACCTGTACGGAATAAACTGATATAGATTGATGTCCAGTTGTCACAATAAATCTATTTATATTATTATATTATAAAGATGGAGATCAATCCCAGCAATTACTTATATCATATGTTGGTAAATGCAATGAATCTAACAAAAACTATGGGTAAAAAGGGACGATAGACAGCACTCTGATAGTGTTAAATATATGCAATTGCAGGGTGCACGGAACAAAAGGGGACCCTTATTCCCCTGTATAGTACTAACAAATCTACGTAAGTACCAGCACTCACTGTCTAATAGCTAAATGATGAAAACAGTTGTAATGCAGAATAAACATTTAATAATAAAATGAACCAGAAATAAATCAAATGTGTTTGCAGAAACCAGTATCATAAATGGGCATGTCACAAAGTGAGGTGGGGGGGGGAAAGGAAAAGGGGAAAAAACATGAAACACAAGGAATATACACAAAAAACGGAGAACGGAAAGTATGCTAGGGGGGCGACGTTTCGAGGGACTACCTCTTCATCTGGCCCATTCGCCCTGGTCCAAAAGGACCGAGAGGTACTTCCCTAAGCCTCCCTTCCCCTATACCTGGTCAAATCAGACACCCCTGAAAATAGATAGCAAACATATAGTGTAGGCTAAATACAGCTAAACAGCTAATAGCAGGGCAGCTAAATACAGCTAAACAGCTAATAGCAGGGCAGCAAGAATCCACTAATGGTACAGTAAAAGCTGAACACAGCTTGCAAGAAAGCAGCTTGCAAATGAGCACCAGGAGTCCACACAGTCAGTGAAAGGTTAATGAGAAAAAACACAAAAGGGGTGTGGGAGGGGAACTATAACAAATACCAAGAAAACAGATATGCAAGAACATGGGATCCGTGGAATAGTGGCACCCGTGCTGCAGGCCGCGTGATCCTCGCCCCTGGTAACCGAACGGGGGGGGGTTCCCGCACAGTCCCTTCTTGGGCGTCCCCCCCCTCCCCCGTCGCCCACCCAACCAGGGACTTTTGTCGGAACCACTATCCTAACTCCCATTCCCACACCCGACTCGGAGCACATGCCTGGAGAGATCATGGGGCAGGCCCTCTCCCCCCCCCCCCTCCCCGTTTGTGTTTCCCGTTATATCTCTAAATGACGAATCCTATCGCTTATAACTTTCGACTCAATACCTCCTAACTCCCCTGTGTTGCATCTCACCCCCAACCCTCTTGTGCTCCACACGTAAAATGTGACCTTCCACATTTCCTCTCATCACTTCTCTTCTCTCTACCTATGAGGACTTCCTGCTCCACTTGCTAATTTCTCCCCCTCTAATATCCCTTTCCCCTTTTTTTTATTCTTTTTTTCCAGTCTTCTCCAGCATATGTCGTGCTCCCACCTCCTAATTACTCTGCTCCTCTGGCAGCTGACTCCTTGGAGCTCCCCATTTTCTTCTAGCTCGCCCCTACTCACTCTTTTTTCTTCGTTAACCTCTCCCTAGGTATCTGCCGCTATTAGTCTGTCCCTTCCCCTCACCTCTTTTCATCAGTCTTTTCTCGCCTCAACCTCATCTCCTACGGTGCCCTAGTAACCTGCTCCCGGGGTGGTGATCCCTTCACACTTGACCTATCCCCATCTTGTTCTCACTTTACTTTTCTTTCTGCTCCCGGTCACCTTTGCTACTCCGACTTCACTGCCTCCCTTCGGCGTTCACTTCCCCTGCTTTTCCCTTTCACAATATTTTCTTTAGCTCAACCTCTGCCTCTCACTTACAATACTCTTTCTCTATCATCCGCCTCTTGCTTGCCGAGCTTATCCCCCCCACCCTTTCTTCTACCACTCAATACATCTCTACTCTACCTACTCCGCGTCCGGTTTCTCCCTTCTCATCTACCTCCCCTTACTAGCTGCTAACCCAGTGGCTCCTATTGGTCCCTTGTTGTCTTCCCTCATCCCCGTACCCCTCTGTCTAATTGGTGCTATGCCGCTCTTATCCCCGGGCTTGTTCTGGCTGTCCGCTTCGGGGTCGGCCTCTGCTCTCCCGGTTCGCGCGTTTCCCTGCTACCCTTTTTCGTCCTTCGTTCTTGGTCGGTCCTGTAGTTCTGCCTCCTCTGTTTTTAAGGGCATTGTGTCCCGTCTGCCAGCGCTCCCCTGGCACCAGAGCAGCGCGTCGTCTACTGGTCCTGCTTCCCTGGTCCTTTTCGGTGGGCTTTTCTCCCGACCCAAGAAGCTCCCCCCCCCTGTGTTCCGCGCCCACTCAAGATGAGCCCGCCTTTGGGGCGCCTTCCAACTGTGACCGTCTTGCTCCCTCCGCCCCTCTTGATTAAGCCATCGCCCGAGGAAGACGCAGCTGAGCCCGCTCCTCCTACCTGGTCCTTTTTTTCCTTCCCTCCTGCCTGGTTAGCTCTTTTCCGCGCTCGCGTCCTCCGTCTCCGTTTTCTTGCTTTCAAGCTTGTTTGTACTCGGGCCCTTGTGCAAACCTCGTTTCGCCATTACTGGCCACGGAGGTAAGCAGAGAATTTTTGTCAGTCTGCCTTTTGCCTCCGTAGGGCTAAGCGCCGTGTGGGAGATTACGGGGGGCTATTTTTTCCGTTCCTCCCCCCCCCCGGTCCTCTGTCGTGGCGGAGTCCCGCCATAAAGTGGATCGTGTGTCCGCCTATTTCGCTGGGGCTGTGTTCAACTTTTTACTCCATAACCATTTAAAACTGTAAAACTTGGTTTATTTTAACCAGCTATCTAGTAACTTAGACGACCCCCTCCTCCGGTCTGGGCTCTCCCGACTGTGTTCACAACACGGGGCTGACCGCCGGGGCTCTCATGCTCCTCGTTGCCTAAAAGCCATGTGCCTTGCCGAGTCCCAGGTCTGTAGGACTTTTCCCTCTCAGCTGGTAGCTTGGAGGTTTGTATGGGTCGCCAGGCCCTTTACGGTCAACCGATGAGGCCGAAGGGAACGTCCACTCGGTACCTTACATGACTACCTGACCGCCTTAGGTTCCCCACCCTGTCCACCTGCCCTGTAGCACCCTGGGGTAACAGGTCCACATGGGTCCCCTCTCTGGCCAGTTGTGTGGGTGACTAAATCCTGATACAAAAAATCCGCAATGCTTAGCTCCCCTCAAACGCTCATGAAGGTGGTATTTCGTCATTTTTGTAGAATCCTCCCTGCCCGTGTGCCGTTAATGATGTGACGCACTATAACGTCTCTATGGAGTTGTCATTGTGGGCTGGGGGCGACAGCGCGCACTGCCCGATGGCAGCCTGTCCATCACAGCCTCCTCTTTTGGGGACTCCGGGCAGATATGCTCTCATCCAGCGCCCTACAACTTCCTCACAGTCCCCAATGTCTCATCATGGGATGCCGCGCGAATCTGCTCATTAATTGCGGCGGTCCCTGTTTCGGCGTCCTCGACTTGCCGGTTCCGTATTCATTAATCTTGGACTGGAGCTCCGCCGTGATTTTCATCTAAGCGCCCTGCTGAATTTGCTTTTGCGTTCGCGTCGACCCGCACCTCTAACCCTGTGTCCGGGCCCCCAGACCTCTACTGCCACTTCCTTGGCCACAATGGGCCTCTTATCTCTGCTTGCAGAACGTCTTTAACTCGTTGAATAAGAGCCCGCTCAATATCCGGCAGCAGCCCTCTGGTTGTCTGGGTGTCTCTCTCCTTTTCTGACTCAGAGCCTGGTCTTGATGCGGGGCCCGTGCTGAGAGGGCCCGCTCTGCGGGCTCTGCTTCCGGCGTCCATCGGGCCAGAAATATGCTTGTACGCCCCGCTTTCTGGGGTTTTCGCCATTTCTTTGACATCGCTGGGGTTATTGTGCAGCGTTTGTGCTTTTTTTGTGTCAATCGTGGTAGTTATCCGTCTTTTTTGCTTACTTATGCTTGGAGAGGGGGCACAGCAGCTACAGATTAATGCCTCCATGCTCTCCAATCTCCCAGTCATGCACCCTATGTCATCTCATTTTGATAGCCGGACGGCCACGGAGGAAGGACGCTCCGGTGCAAAAAGAGAGCGCAGGGCGTTGCCGCAACGAGGAGAGACCCCGCTCCCCTCCCCGCTGGAAGGCGATAAAGAGAAGAAGAATACCGATGAGATAAAGATGGATTACAAAATAGAAGACCCGTGGATTTATTTGGATTTTTAGTTTAAGTTTATTATTTTATGGTTTTTTATTTTAGGGGATTCCTACCGGCGGATTGGTTCGTGAGTAATCTGCGCAACAGGAGTCGGTGGGAGCTCCAAGTAATGTAGTGACTAAAGAAATTTATTTTAATATTTAACTGTTAAGTTTTTTTCAAAAGGTTTTTTTAACATGTGTATTTATTTATTTTGTGGTCTATCATTTCTTGCCACTTTATGTATGTAATGTATTATGTCTAGAGAGATATATACATACATGGTAATGAAATTAAATGTTTGTTTTAGGGGCGGGCGGAGCTTATTTGATGTGTTTTAATTCATTTGTCTAGGCTGCTATGCATTATTGTCCAGTTTAAAGTTTAAAATTAGCTAGATGTATTCCTTGTATGTGTCTTTGTGTGTTTGAGGGAGTGTCGAGCATAGCCTTGGTTTTAAAGTATTTTTGGTTGGTACTATATATTTTTTCCCAGGCTAAATTGTTCTTCTGCATTCCGGCGTGGGACTTGTTAATTGTTTATATTGTTGCGGGATGCGAGTTGTCGTGCGCCACTTGTTTTTTTTCATCGCTCACCATTTGTAAGTTACATGACTTGCTGAGAATTGATTTTTGTTTACTTGGTTGATTCATTTTTGCCGAATTTTATGGTGCATAGATTTTTTGCATCATATTATTGGAATTTAGTGTTTTCATTGTGGGACATTTTTCCCTTGGTTTGTGATTATAGTAGATTGTGATATCAGTTTAGGCATATTATAAGGAGCTTGATTTTAATGTTGTGTCTGTATGGAGAACTAGCTGTGTGGCTTGTAGATATGCTTTTGATAACCTTCTACATTTATTTGTATAGTTGTTCATCGTGTGTATACGTGTAATACCTGTGGGTTTATACACTATATTATAAATAGTTATATCTATATTCTATATATATTCTAAGTTGCCTGAGTGTAAGCCACTGTACAAATTCATGGGTGAACGGTGGTGTATCAGGGCTGTGTGGCCTTAACCCCTTAATCACCGTCTCTTTTCGTGTTATTTTCCCCTGATAAGGTGCTTTAAAGGGGTTTAAGTGATATCTGAATGTACTTGCAATTGTATTGGCTTTGTATTTGCTACGTAAGGTTGTGGCAAACAAGGTGTTTGTGGCTATTTGACACTTTCGTTATTGATGAGCCTCTAGTACTTTATTAAATTTTTGCTACTATGCTAGTTAATGTTTTTTAATAAGGGCAATTAATCTCATTACCTATATGGACATAACCTCGTTGATTTTGCAATTATTGTACTGTCAAGTATCTGGGGGGAGGGTGTATGTATTTTGAATGTAATAGGCCAGGTTTTATTTTTTTTACATCAGGGTTGGTTTCCGTGGTTCTGCTGGACCGATCTGGAGAACACTGCGGGTATCCTTGGGTATCGCAAGGGTATCAAGGCTGGTGGTTCCACCGGGTGACCATCGGGGATGAAGATGTTGTGGTCCCACTTTTGTGGGCACCGCCGACACCGAGGTGCGGGGATGCATGATGGTGGTGGTCCCATTCTGTTCGGTGGCACCAGGCGAACTAGTCGAGCACCCGGACTTCCCCAGACCCCCGAAGGAACCACCCCCCCAGGGCCCTTTCAAATTTTTTTTTTGAAAACCATGTGGGTCCGGACCCTGGCGCCCCGACATCCCTGGCCGACGTGGGGACCCAATTTGTTGCCCACGTACTGACCAAGGAGACCACCTGGGTGCATGGTGCATGGGGGATCCCCAGCAGGCCTCCAGAACCTGTAGTCAAAAGGGCTGCTGTAACTGTAGGTCGTCCAGGGTGCCCCGCCAGCCCACCGGGGACTCGTGTGGTCTGCTGTATGAACCCTGTATGGTAAAAGGATAAATCTATGTCATTTATGGGGGGGCACAGGGGGTGGGTAATGTTTTTATAAATATAATGCTGTTTTATTGTTGGTCACTGTACTGTTTTATGTTGTAACTGGGGGTGGGGGGGGGGTTCCCCAATGGTATGTGGTAGGCTCCCTTGTGGGTACTGTGTTGGTTAGTCCTCATGGGGGGGGGGGTTAGTTGTGGGAGGGTATGTCGGCATCCCGAGTGGTGGGTTGAGGTTTGGGTTCACCCTTAATGACTAATAACCAACCCGCTATGGTGATTAAGGTGGGTTGGGGACATTACTTTGTATGTTTAATTTTGTCTCTTGTTTTGGCAGCAAGCAGCGGTAGGGACCGTGGGTAGTGGGTAGTGTGTGCTGGGTGTGGTTTATTATACAACACCACGGGATCCCCCTCCCCACATTTATATCCGTACCCACTGCACTCATAAAAACACAGGCCAGGCGATTAACTTACACAATAGGGGAGGGGGGTTTACACATTATCAAACAGGAACCTTAGCAGACTACAATAGGGCAAGGGTTTTTTACAAAGATTACAGTGAGGGCAGGGAATGCTTCACACACTAGGGGAGGGTTTTTTACATAATTACAGGTGAGGGCAGCGGGAACTTCCACTACCAATATGGGGGAGTTTTTTTTACATAGATTACAGTGAAGGCTGGGAAGCTATCACACGAATAGGGGGAGGTTTTTTACACAATATATTACAGGAAGGGCAAGGGGGCTTCCACACAATAGGGGATTTTTTTTACATAGATTTACAGTTAACGGTAGGGAAGTTTAAAACACACAATAGGGGGAGTTATTTTTTTTTACTAGTTCAGTAAGCATGGAGTATAAAACACTCTTAAAATAATTATGTAATGGATTTTATTGTTTATTTCTGCCTTAACCCTTCCTGCCTTAGCGGCTAACCTATGGGGTAATGAAGCGCATTTCTCTGTAATTTTTAAGTAAAATTGTGTGCAGGAGCAGAGGGGGTCCCCTGAGGCAATTAATTTCTTTTCGCATCGGACCCCCCGCTCACTGTACAATTTATTAAAAATACAGAAATGCTGCGTTAACTTACCATAGCACATGATAGCCGCTAAGTACGAACGATTCTTTTAGTGATGTGTTGTTTTAATTTAATCTGTACAATGTGCCCGTATTCCCGTCTGCTTGGGTTAAGGCCGTCGGTAACGTGATCGGAGACCAGTTTAAAAAAACGCAGAGGGTTACCGGCAACCGCTTCATAAATGGGGCTGTATTCTCGGGGAGCAGGGGGTCCCCCGCCATAAAACCAACGCGTGTTCAGCTCCGAGACCCCTCTGCAGCTTCACAAGATGAAAAAATGTATTTTAAATAATTTTTTAATATGCTCGATGTTTGCGCAGATGAGAGCAGCATTTCTCTCTCTCTTGCAAAGCACATTCGCCCCCGCCAGGCCTATATATCATTTGATGTGCATATACAGTACTGTATGTGTATTGAGGTTTAAGGGGTTTTTAACATATGTTTTGTATTACTATAAAGCTATATAATCTATATATATATCTCTCTCTCTATTATCTCTCGCTCTCTTACTCTCCTCGTCTCTCATCTTCCCTCTCTCATACTGCATACCCTTATATTGCATACAATGCAGATTTCCCTCTGCGGACGCCCGGAAGCCTTGCAGCTGCAGCCTAGTAAAATCCTGACACCTTATCATAACACACTCACCGCGCATCAGCATCGTGTAAATGCGCGTGGCTGGTGAAGGCAAAAGTGGAGCCCGCATGCTCCGGGTGAACAGCAGTGCATTCCCAGGACCATGCCAGGTACATTGCCAGTGATTAGTTAAGAATAAAAGCGGTGCCGTCAGCATTACGTTATCAATAGTAGAGCATAGACTCACCAAATGGAGCTCTTGATGGTGTACGTGTATCAGAGTGAAACATTAAAGTCTTTTTGTGGATGGTCTGTCTATACACTTCGACACCAACTGATGGATAAGTAACATCAGAGTGAGAAAATTTGCTGATCATAGAGGACTAATACTCACCCCATTTGAGAGCAACGATGGGTCCTCACAACTAGTGACTAACCATTTCGCTTGTTCAAGTGACACCCGAGACAAAGCTTTGACAGTCCCACTTGACACTTCAGCCATGATTCCGGACCTCCAGATATTCCGGGCCCGCTTTTTATACTAAGCGTGCTACCAGCTGCTCACAGTGAGCATGCTCATTACGTTCTGTACGCCTGAGGGTCTAGGTTTACGTAAGCTTTATGACCATTCCCACGTTACCCTGGCAGGATCTTATAGGTGCAAGATAATGCATTGCCAATCTGATGAGCTCATGTTTAAAAACCAGGCCCCTTAGCTTTAAAATGTGCCTGCAGCCTCATCCTCCTTGTGCTGTTCATGATGTCCTGAATTCAAGGGTGAAACTGCTATCCCTCCCTGCGCGGATATTTCGCCCTATACCATCTTGTAAGTGTTTATTATCCCATGTTATTCATTTTACTGTGTGTATTATCTGAAAGAATTAACTTACAGGTTTATTTTCTCGCTGTCCTCACTCCAATCAGTTCCCTGTTGATTTTTATGTAGATAAGTTTGTGTCCACCCGTGACAGGCTTATATTACTGGTGGCAGCGGCGTGATAAGATTTGAGCCTGTGTTTACAGTTTACAGCTAAAAGCAGGAGCTCTGTAACACAAGTGGGAGCGCGCATAGATTGCTAGCTCCTAAACAAGCGATACTGACACACACGTTTACAAGTATATAACGCAAGATAAAACACTGTTCCTTTGTCCCTATTCCTGAGTCCAACATCGCAGAATGAGTGTAGCGTACAGGACCGTACTATTCCTGGATGGACCAGAGCACAGATTGTAGTCCATAACCGATGACTTCTTCCACAGACAGATACCACGGTCTAAAGTACAGCTGGAGCAGGACTTAGAGGATCATGAAGCCCGATGGGCTCAATGTAGGGGGCATGGTCCCTCAGCTGCTGTTTGGCAGCGGACCCTAACCAGCCAGAAATGCAGGGGTTAACTCACCCCTGGGCTGGCAACGGACATGGTTGGAAGGTCGGTGCTCACTCTTATCTTTGGTGGCTTGGCACCTGAAAGGCAGGAAGACCGCTGTTGTGATTTCCCGACTTGCCCTCCCTGAGCTCATAGCTTTCCTGGCTGCACGTGGAAAGGGGCCACAACAGCAGAACGTATCCAGATGCTGGTGGAGGCAGCCTCCCACTCCCCCCTTGCTACAGAGGAGGTATGTGACCATCAGAGCCTTGGTGAGCAAGAGAGCACCCCCAGAGAGGTAGCCATGCCTTCCGGCTAAGGGGGCCAAGTCTAACACTCTGTGGACTCCCAACATACAGTGGGCAGCAAAGCGCCCAATCTGGGGAGTTCAAACGTGAGAAACGTGTTATCATTTGCAACAGTTTTGGCCACATCAGGCCCAACTGCCGCCGGACCGTGGCGGTCTGGGGACCCCCATCAGGTCAACATTAACAAGCTTGCGGGGACAGTAGCCTGTGTCCAGCTGCCCACACAGATGAAGCAAGCACAGCCACGGAGCCAACCCCTCAGACGACTCGCCATGGAGATCCTTGCCCTTGTCTCCTCAGAATCAGCAGCAGTGATCGTGAGATATCCAGTTGCACCAGTCAAGGTGCCAGCCTACTGATGTCCTGACGCAGCACCCACGGAGGGTTTACCTTTGGTGACCGTCATGCAGCAGCTTGCCAGATTTGGGTGCTGCTGTTATTCTGTGCAGACAGAAATTTTCTCACCCGGCACCGGGGTGCAAAGAACCATGCTGAGGAAGGCTGGCGGTCCATTCCAGGTTGTGCCCAATTGTTTTGGATGGGGGGTTCCAATCATGGCATAGGGAGGGGTGGGGGTTTTGTCCGGAGTAACTGCTGAGTGTACCTTCGCAATAATCTGGAGCCTTGAGCTGTATGTTTTGCTGGCGGAATTGCCTGCGGTCTGCGGCGATTCCAGAGGCCTGTCATCAGGAATCAACAGCAGAATCAACCCCTGTCCCCCTGCCATTTGGGACCAACGTTCCAGTGGCCTCTGCGGAGACCAGAGGTAACCAGACAAAGTCGCAGAATGATACTGACTTATTGATTGTCCGTTTACCTGTTCTCCGTTCCTCTGACGTAGAGATAAAGGTGGGGGGAAAGTTAGGAGGCAAGTTTAGGGATGTGGTGCAAGCTGACCCCAACTTAAGAGGTAGAAACTGCGGGCGTCCGCGTCTCGGGAAAGTGAGGGGTCAGGCCACTGGATGTGGCACCAATTGCCCTGGGTTAGGTGCGGAATCTACCTGTGTGTAAGAGTCTGGACAGTAGAAGGACAGTCGTGCTACCGGCGGAGGAGAGGCATGCAGTTAGGCAGGTAGCACTTCCCCATTCCACTGGCGGGGCATCCCTGGTCGTCCTCTGTAAGAGCCCAGCTGTTGAAGCCTTACTCCGGTGGGGCTCAGGTTGCTATGGCCAATTTTTCTGCCACCCACGCGGTAAGTGCCTGCCCAGCGGGGGTAGGCGGGTTGCTTGTGTACAGTATCCCTGACGCGTTCCTGGTAAGGGGGAAACCGCTTCAGGGAGTAGTGCAGCACTGTTAGCTGACCTTTGCTAGGATAGGACTGCCTAGAGGGTGCTGGTCTAGCTATTGGGTAACCAGGAGGAGGGGCAGCAGTTAGTGCAGGTGCCTTCTCCATTTCCCCTGGCGGTGGCATCAGGGGGTCACTCAGATGAGAACCCAGCTGTTGCAGCCTTGCGCCAGGCTGGAGGCAATCAGGGGCAGATTTCTGTCCATCCCAGTGATGCCTGTTCAGGCAAGGGGGTAAGGCGGGTGCTTGGGTGCCAATACCCCTGACTCGTTACATGGTAATTGGGGAAAGCTGTTTTCAGGGAGTAATTCAGTGCACTGTTTGTTCCTTTGCGCTGATAGGGTTGCTAGGGAGGTGCTAGGTAAGTTAGGTTGCCGGGTAGGTAGGCAGCCAGGAGCAGTAGCCAGGGCTAGGTTAGCCCAGCCTGCTTCTGGTTCTCTGCAGCCAGAGCAGAACACTAGTCCAGCTCATAATGTGCTCTCAGGTGATCTGCGGTCCTCTGCATAGGTATGCCTATCATGCATCCGCAGAGATCCAGGGGCGATTGGAGAGGGAGCAGGAGAGATACTGCCCTAGGATGGGGTATCACATCTCCAGAACCCTTTGGCCCAGAAGGCTGTGGGAGGAGTCAGCGTTCAGTAACCCAAGTGGCCCCTGTGAATTCTTAGTGGTGCCCACTCGGGGTGAAGAATGCCCTGACTACCGTCCAGCACTTGGTCAACCGGTTATGGGAAGGGGTGGCAGAGTTTGTCAAGGTATACCGGACGACCTGGCAAGGGCTTAGCAGTCATAGGACCCAAACTTAGTACAGGTAGCCTGCAGTGCTAGCCAGAATGTGGGAAGTGGGACTCACTTTCAAACCCCCTGACTGACTGATTCAGGAGCGACAGTCTGTGCTGATTGTCTGTCTCCTTGCCTGGGAAGGTTGTCTTCCAGGCCCTGAAGATTGCACTGGCCATGCCCCTACTACTTTGCTTGCACCAGACTATGCCAAACAGCTTTTTGTGCAGACCAATGCCTCGCGCTATGGCATTGGTGCTGTAATCAGCCAAGCAGGAAGGGGACCAGTGAACACCCTGGGGTGGTATATAAGTGCAACCTGTTTCCCAGAGAAGTGGCTTATGCCACATGGGAATGCCATCCTGGTGCTTTCCCCTAAAAGATTTTGACTTTACCATCCACCCTAAGAGAGCAAGCGGGCATGGCAAGGTTAAGGACTCTCCTGGCAGGGCAGTCTCTCTGAACTGAATTCCCTCAAAAGCTGCCAGATTGACCAAATCCAGAGGTGCTGGGGGCCCAACCAGCTTTTTGAGGAGGGGAGGTGTGATGATCGATGCCCCTAAATATGTGTTGGGACTAAAGGGGTTATGTGTAAACTGTGTGTAATAACTTGCATTCCCCTTCACCATCTGTATTTGTCCCAGATTGCAGCTGAATTTCCCAGCTGAATGCGTTTTAAAATGGTGTGTCCCCTAAATCATCTTGGGAGGGAAAGGGTTTAACTGTAGCGTGTGTTAATAATCCTGTGTTCCCTGCCCTAAAACGCAATTCCTTCACTGGAAAATGTATTTTAGAACTTGTCCATGTTTTGCTATACATTATAATATAGAGCAGAGGTCCACCAAATGGAGCTTTGATCGGGTTAATGTATGCAAGGGGAGAACACTTAAAGTCCTTTTGTGATGTACAGTACTACACTTCCGGACTCCCTGTGGATAAGTAAACACCAGAGGTGAGACAATTGCTGATCAAAGGGGCTATGACTCACCCCATTGAATATGCAGACCAGGTCTCACACACTAGGTGATACCATTTCGCTTGTCAAAGTGACACCCTAGACAAAAGCTTTGACAGTCTACTGACACTTCAGCCAGACTTTCAGACTCCAGGTATTCTGGGCCCTTTTTACTACAAGCAGTGCTACCAAGCTGCTCACTGAGCATGCTCAGAGTTACTTGGCTGGCCTTAGACCATTTCCCACGTTACCCTAGCAGGTCTGATAGGTGGCAAGATATTCATTGCCATTCCGATGAGGCTCATGTTAAACCAGTCCCGAAGTCCCTTAGCTTTAAAAAGGTGCCTGCAGCCTCATCCATGTGCTGTTCATGATGTCCTGAATTCAAGGGTCGGGATATTTCGCGCCTATACCTCTTGTGAAGTGTTTTTATATCCCCATGTTATTCGTTTTACTGTGTGTGTTATTTCTGAAAAGAAATACACTTACAGGTTGATTTTATCGCTGTCCTCGCTCCAATTAGTTCCTAGTGATTGTGTAGATAAGTTTGTATCCACCGTGACAGACACTTCGGAGTGAAAAAGACAAACAGATAGGGTAAAGGCACGATCTTACTGGCGCGCCATAAAAAAAAAAAAAAAAGATATAGAACACATATTGTGAGATTTGTCCGAATGTCCGAATGCCAGATAACAATCACTGGTGAAAACCGTTTCATATATCCTTCTGGTACACTTGCTCGTTATTGAGGTTCCTTTTGAATGTATTAGTATGGATCTCAAGGCCCTTTGCACATGGCCATCAGCATATCCTGGTCATTTTAGACTATGCCACAACAAGACATTCTGAGAGTTCCCCTTAGGAATACGTTCACTATAACATATAAGAAGAGTTAATGCTGTTGTTTGGTGGGTATCTCTGAGAAGATTCTAACGGATCAAGGAACACCTTTTATGTCCCGCCTTACAAAGAGCTGTACCGACTATAATTTTTAAACACTTGCACACCTCAGTCATTCACCCTCAGACAGACGCCTGTGGAGAAGTTTAACAAGACTTTTAAAAGTATTCTATGGAAGCCTAGATCGAGTTGTTAAGAATGGGATTTTTCTATTACCATATCTGTATTTGCTGCAAGGGACAGTACCTCAGGCACTGCTACACACCCTTTGAGTTATTGTATAGAGGACATCCCTGAGATATATTAGATATGCTTAAGCAATGAGGAAAACTGAATCGACGCCACACTGCAGTATAGTGGAGCATGTTAGCCAAATTAAAGATCACATTCTCAGCTGTGTCACCAATTTGTATATCAACATATGCAACAAGCCCAGTTCGTAGCAGAATTCCTATAACCAGAAATGCCAAACTTAAGGTACTAACAAATCTACGTAAGTACCAGCACTCACTGTCTAATGGCTACATGATGAAAACAGTTGTAATGCAGAATAACATTTAATAATAAAATGAACCAGAAATAATCAATGTGTTTTGCAGAAACAGTATCATAAATGGTCATGTCACAAAGTGAGGGGTGGGGGGGGGGGGAAAGAAAAAGGGGAAAAAACTTATGATACACAAGGAATATAAACAAAAAACGGAGAACGGAAAGTATGCTAGGGGGGCGACGTTTCGAGGGACTACCTCTTCATCTGGCCCATTCCCCCTGGTCCAAAAGGACCAGAGGTACTTCCCTAAGCCCCCTTCCCCTATACCTGGTCAAATCAGACACCCCTGAAAATAGATAGCAAACATATAGTGTAGGCTAAATACAGCTAACAGCTAATGCAGGGCAGCAAGAATCCACTAATGGTACAGTAAAAGCTGAACCAGCTTGCAAGAAAGCGCTTGCAAATGCACCAGGAGTCCACACAGTCAGTGAAAGGTTAATTGAGAAAAGTAAATGAAGAGATCAAACCCTCAGTGGCTTCTGCTCCTTCAGCTGCTCGTGTTGTGCTGAGGGTGAGATAGCATCTCANAGCAGTCTCAGCTGCTATATGTAGTAGCTCTGGCCGCCGCTCCGCAGTGTCTTGTGAATGACGTCACGTGATTCTCCTCTTGCAGGCTAGCATCTGTCAACGTGGCAGTTCAGAACTGAGCATGCGTCAGCTGTTCTCCCCCTCTGGTCGTGAAGGGACATCACTGCGCATGTGCAAGTAATCCCGATCTGTCTCTGACTCCAGTAGAAAGCAGTCTCACAGTGATGCAGGAGAGAGTGAAGACAGCACTCCTGGTGGTCAGCACAGCAGCTCCACCTTGTGGTGCTTGATGCTCTCACAGTCACTTGTAGGAAAAACATAAACAGGGATGTAGAGCACAGTAAGATTAGTGCTGATTCAATACTTGGACTCAATATATGACCCTGTCTAGATGAAAGGTACCAGATAACCCCCTTCACTAAGAGACCCAGTGAAATAGATAAAATCAATGTAATATAAAAATCTGAATAAACCTTAATTGATAAACCATAGGAAAAGAGACTGAATAAGTCACTGAAAGAGAAGAGATCAGAGACTTACCCACAGTTAAGGGACTGGACAGAGATAGGTAGAAATGACTAAGGTGTCTGGATGGATCACTCACAAGCCAAAATCCAGACGACACCAAACCCACACTCCATGATCTATAGAGCAATTAGACCCGTAGTGTGCTGTCGGTCCAGGTCTGGTGGGGAGGATGTCATGCGGAACCTAAGCGGCTAAATCGGAGGGACACTAAAGGCACTACACGGTGTGTAATGATCCATACCGATCAGAAATAACAACTAAGGTCCATTTCTTTATTAATGCCTCTTGGGCTTACCGTATCTAGGCGCCTTATCCATTGTGTTTCTCTCTGTAATAGCATCCTCTGTAGGTCACCTCCGCGCCGCTTTCTCCCCACACTATCAATGACCTGGTACCTCAGCTGGCTGGCATTATGCCCTGCTTGTGTGAAGTGATGGGCAACTGGTGCGTCAGGATCACCCCTGCGGATGGCTGCTTTGTGCTGTCGAATCCTATCCTTCACCTGTTGCGTCGTCTCACCCACATAACCAAGTCCACACGGGCATTTAATGAGATATATCTGGTTATCTGGTACCTTTCATCTAGACAGGGTCATATATTGAGTCCAAGTATTGAATCAGTACTAATCTTACTGTGCTCTACATCCCTGTTTATGTTTTTCCTACAAGTGACTGCGAGAGCATCAAGCACCACAAGGTGGAGCTGCTGTGCTGACCACCAGGAGTGCTGTCTTCACTCTCTCCTGCATCACTGTGAGACTGCTTTCTACTGGAGTCAGAGACAGATCGGGATTACTTGCACATGCGCAGTGATGTCCCTTCACGACCAGAGGGGGAGAACAGCTGACGCATGCTCAGTTCTGAACTGCCATGTTGACAGATGCTAGCCTGCAAGAGGAGAATCACGTGACGTCATTCACAAGACACTGCGGAGCGGCGGCCAGAGCTACTACATATAGCAGCTGAGACTGCTTTCTCATCCCTCAGCACTCCACACGAGCAGCTGAAGGAGCAGAGCCACTGAGGGTTTGATCTCTTCATTTACTTTTCTCATTAACCTTTCACTGACTGTGGACTCCTTGTGCTCATTTGCAAGCTGCTTCCTTGCAAGCTGTGTTCAGCTTTTACTGTACCATTAGTGGATTCTTGCTGCCCTGCTATTAGCTGTTTAGCTGTATTTAGCCTACACTATATGTTTGCTATCTATTTTCAGGGGTGTCTGATTTGACCAGGTATAGGGGAAGGGAGGCTTAGGGAAGTACCTCTCAGTCCTTTTGGACCAGGGGGAATGGGCCAGATGAAGAGGTAGTCCCTCGAAACGTCGCCCCCCCTAGCATACTTTCCGTTCTCCGTTTTTTGTTTATATTCCTTGTGTTTCATGTTTTTTCCCCTTTTCCTTTTTTGCCCCCCCCCCCACCCCTCACTTTGTGACATGCCCATTTATGATACTGGTTTCTGCAAACACATTTGATTTATTTCTGGTTCATTTTATTATTAAATGTTTATTCTGCATTACAACTGTTTTCATCATTTAGCCATTAGACAGTGAGTGCTGGTACTTACGTAGATTTGTTAGTACTGTACAGGGGAATAAGGGTCCCCTTTTGTTCCGTGCACCCTGCAATTGCATATATTTAACACTATCAGAGTGCTGTCTATCGTCCCCTTTTACCCGCCAAACTTAAGGTCTTCCATCCAGGAGATAAAGTTTTAGTTCTGGTGCCCATGGTAGAATTTACATTTTTAGCCACTTGTCACTGTCCATACGAAGTCATAGAGAGAGTAGGAGAGTTTAATTACAAAGTTTGCCAGCCAAGGAAGGAAAAACAGTGCGTTGTGTCATGTGAACCTGTTAAAACCCCTGGAAAGAGACGGAAGCTCGGTTAGCTGAAGCAAAAATTGTTGTTCTCTGGGACACTTTGAATCCATGATGTAAAAATTGCAGACACATTGTCTCTGGCGAGCAGACAAGAGGTAAACGAGTTTGTTGTGCGCAATGCACAAGTTGTTTCTCCCATACCTGGAGGAACCTCAGTCATTGAGCACAATATCACTACGTTGCCTGAAAAGGTTGTTAATGTTAAGCCTCATCATTTACCAGACTAGACAACAGGCAGGTAAAGAGGAGGTAAAGACCATGCTTGACCTTGGCGTGATAGGGGAGTCATACAGTAACTGGTCTAGTCCCATTGTGTTGATTCCTAAACCGGATGGCTCAATTAGGTTCTGTTATGACTCAGGAAGCTTAATGCGGTTTCTAAAATTGATTCCTACCCCATGTCCTGGGTGTTATGTCACGTACGTCGCTGTGTACTGTCCAGGAGATAGACCCACTAGGTATAGGTGGAGAGTAGAGACCAACCCATACCTGGGATCGAATCCTGAAAGTAGAATCATGAGGTCCGGGTCCGAGGTCAGGGCTGGAGAAGGCAGGTTGGTCGTAGTCACAGGCTGGGATCAGCAACAGGTGAAAAATAATTATCAATAGTGGCGCTCAAATTATAATTAAGCAACATGTTAATACAATGCAATAGTGTGTAGCCGTGACCCCTGATTCACCCCAAAGAGCGGGAGGTTGCGCTTGCAAATAGTAGTTGCAAAAGCCCGCGAAGGAGGAGAGGGCATTTGGCGGGAGAAAGCAGTCCCCTTGACCCAGCAGCCCTGCGGGGAGGGTCAGGTGAGAGAGTCTAGCCAATGGGCGGAGGAGGTGCCAGGAATATAGACACTGGTTGTGTGCACGTGGAGCTAGAGCTGATTGGAAAGGAGAGGAGACGGAGAGATTGGTTTTAGAACTTGTAAGTGTAACTTCTTGCATACACGTCCTGCGAAGACCCACTCCCCCTTTGGCGGGAGCTTTCGCAGGTGGAGGCGCTGCACCCGTTATAAATATTGCGTGCACCCCAGGCTCTCCGTGGCAAAGACTTAGGCCCTGTGAGCCTACAGGTAATACAGCACATAGTAGCGGCTTGCTAGTGATAGGAAGCAGGGCTACATTTGGAGGCGCTGCTGAGATTTCAGACCTGGGGTGCCCCTCGAACCTAAATTGTTATCACCATGGCTTTGCCCACCCGTCACGAGATACGAGACTGGGCCCGTCAAGTACGCACGCCTACTCGTCGCGCCGTAGCACTGGCCCGAGTGCCCATGGCCTTACCCTTGGAGACTTTACAGACGGCCTTGCGACAACTCCCGGGTTTTGCCAAAGCTCGCCTGGTAGATGTAATGGTAGATCACGACTCCAAGTGGAATACCTTGCTTGTGGACTGTCGGCGTAACCTGCTAGCGCTCAAACCTGCCGTTCCGCAATCTCTGGCCTTGCCTGATGCACCGCCCGGCGGTAGTCCTTTTGTTTACCCCCTCTGAAATCCCCTCGTACGTCCGTTGGATGAGGACGACCCTACCCTCCCTTTGATTCACTATGCCGCGAGTGATGTCAGTAGCTGCCGATCCGTGTCCAGTGACCCGGGATCCAGCGCCTCCGTTGAGGCTGGAGTGAGTAGTAATATGCTGCAAAAACTAAATGACAAGATAGACCAGTTATCTAGTCCCCCCAGTTTGCCGCCGCTAAACGAAGTGCTTACCTTAGCCACCCACGCCCAGAACTACCGGAAGCTAAAAGCCTTCTTTGGGACCCTCCCTGTGCCTACCGGGGAAGATGGGGTAGAAACGTGGAAAGAGCACACGCGGGGGGTAATGGAAGAGTGGTCGTGCACCGATGTAGTAAAAAGACAGAGACTCATGGAGTGCCTGTGGCCCCCAGCGGCCACTCTGATCAGTATACACCGCGAACAGCACCCCGATCTAACCTCTCGCTTGATGATAGAGTTCCTGGCCGAAGCCTATAGCACGAAAGAGGATGACGGAGCGTTGTGGGCCAAGTACTATGCCATAAACCAGAAGGAGGTGGAAGAGCTGTCCGCCTATATACACCGTGTGCAAATATCTCTCGGGCCGCTGTTGCATTATAAATATGTGCTACCCTCCCAGATGAATGAGTATCTTCGGAAGCAGTACCTCCGCGGATCCAGTCCTTCTCACCCAATAGCCAGCATGATTCGTGATCACCTCACCCGGGCCCCCCCCACACACCAACCCCCCCACCCACCCCCCCCTTCGTTCATCCAACTACTGCAACAGGTGAAGGAACATGAGACGCATCTAAGGCTACACTCCCCTCAGAGGCCGAAAGCTAGCGGTAGCACTAAATCCAAAGGAAGTACGGAAAAGAAAGAGGAACCACCGGACCAGCCTGGCTCAGAGAAAACGCCTTTCACGGGACGGTCGTCCTCTCCGCCTGATCGCCGGGCTACCCCCAGAGATATGTCCTGCTACAAGTGCGGGAAGCGGGGGCATCTATCCTACGATTGTCGCCTGGGCACTTCTCGACCCCGGAGCCCCTCACCCCAGAAGTTCCCATCCCAGGCTATGGTCTGCAGGGTGTATGCGACGGATGCCGACACAGACGGGACCCCGTCCGGAGGGGCTGAGCCAGTAGAAGATGGTAGTCGGGTGGAACCGGTAGCGTTGATCCGGGTTTTAGTGGATGGAATCTACTCCTCTGCACTACTAGACACCGGATCCCAGGTCACCATCATATACCGAGGGTTCTATGATCGTCATCTTCAAAAGCGTCCGCTGCGACCGGCTGACCATATCAAGGTACGCGGGCTAAGCAACGACGACTACCCCTAGTGACCGTGGATTTGGAAATACAACAGATCAACACGGGAAAATCTCACCCCATGAAGGTGGATGCCATGGTGTGTCCGGAACCCCGAGACACCCCCAAGTACCCTATTATCCTCGGTACCAATGCTGATATTGTACAAGCGGTCATCCGGGCCTATCTACACGAGACTAAAGATCTCCCCATGTCCAGCCTACAGCTGCAATTGGTTCAATCCGACCCAGCCCAGCCTTCCCCTCCTTCAGATGACTACGGGTTGTTGTTCTGTGGACGGAAGGGGTTGGTTGAAGCTTTTCCCCGGAGAAACGCAAAGAATTTCCGTTTGGTGTGCTTATGCGGAGCGCCTAGCCGAAGACCAGCAATTCTCGCTAGAGAGTACCCCCGCGGAGGATGTACGGCGAGGGTATCGGCTCATACCCGAATTCCGCCATTGGCGGGGCGCCATTCCTAGACGAATTGATGTGATGGTGCAGATCTATCGCCCTTCCCCCTGGCCATCGATGTGGGGGAGCGGATAGGAGGAATCTATCCTGTTAGTTCAGTGGAAGAAGCCGTGCAAGTAAACACGACCCGAGTGGAAGAAACAGGGACGGCCCTGGACTTCGATTTTGGCTCGTCCGAGTTGCCTGGAGCCTGGAAGGAACGGTTACGGGTGCAACTGGAACAAAGACGATCTGTATTCTCTACCGGGGAGATGGATGTGGGGTGTAGTCGCAACGCCCAGCACACCATTTGCATGATGGATGAGAAGCCCTTCAGAGAGCATTCTCGCAGACTCGCTCCCAGGGATGTGGAGTATGTGAGGGCAGCTATCAATGACATGGAAGCCCCCGGGATTGTCACAGAATCCCAAAGCCCCTACGCCTCTCCTATAGTGGTGGTGAGAAAGAAAAATGGAACTGTGAGACTGTGTGTAGATTATCGGATGCTGAACAATCGGACGGTGCCGGATCAGTATAATCTTTCTCGCATAGAAGAGATCCTCGATACCCTACACGGGAGCCAGTGGTTCAGCGTACTGGATCTACGGTCTGGGTACTATCAAGTCCCTATGAGCCCAGAGGATAAAAGAAAAGACAGCCTTCGTCTGCCCCTTGGGGTTTTATCAGTTCACCCGCATGCCCCAAGGCATATGCGGGGCACCCGCCACCTTCCAGCGATTAATGGAGAAGACGTTGGGTGACCTCAACCCCCGAGAATGCCTGGTGCACCTAGATGACATCATAGTCTTCGGGAAAACCCTGGAAGAACACGAGAACCGTCACTTGAAGGTACTGGATAGATTGTCCCAAGAAGGCCTCAAACTCTCTCTGGACAAATGTCGGTTCTGCCGGACCTCAGTAACATATGTAGGACACATAGTGTCCGGCGCCGGAATCGCCACTGATCCTGCTAAAATAGAAGCTGTCGTGAACTGGCCTCGCTCAGAGAATGTGGGGGAGCTGCGCTCATTCCTGGGTTTTTGCGGCTACTATCGGCGATTTGTGGAAGGGTACTCACGTAGGGCCAAAGCCCTCAACAGCCTGCTCCGCATATACCCATTTGAAATGGGCCAGAAGAACCACTCTGCCAAACAGCCCTTCTGGGATAAATGGACCCCCGAGTGAGACCAAGCCTTCCACGACTTGAAGCAGAGCTTGACGGCTGCTCCGGTCTTGGCCTACGCCAATCCCGACCAACCCTACATCCTTCACGTGGACGCCAGCCTGAGTGGTCTAGGAGCCGTGTTGCATCAAAAATATCCTGAGGGGTTGCGACCTGTAGCATATATCAGCCGTAGTCTCACAGTCAGTGAGCAGAACTATCCGGTACACAAGCTCGAGTTCTTGGCCCTTAAGTGGGCCATAGTGGACAAACTTCGGGACTATCTGTACGGGGTGTCGTTCGAAGTACGCACCGACAATAATCCTCTCACCTACATCATGACCTCAGCCAAACTTGATGCGACCGGACATCGCTGGTTGGCCGTGCTCTTCAATTACAACTTCACCTTGAAATACAAACCTGGGCCTTTGAACATTGGAGCTGACGCCCTGTCGAGGCGACCGGGGTTGATCCCTACCACCGACAAAGATCAGTGGGAAGAGATTCCTGGACCCGGAATAAGAGCACTCTGTGAAACGGCAGCCATCATAGATGAGCAAGTAGCCTTTTCGGAATTGCGGGTGGCTGACTCCCTAGGGTGCTCCTCTACCGCTATACCTGAAGCCTATTGTGACCCGAGTGCGATGCATGTTACCCCCGATCAAATCATTGCTTGGGAGGACATGGTACGTTACCAAGAACAAGATCCGGTCGCAGGGACTATCCGTGATGCCACTCGACAAAAGCGACGGGGCCTGCTTCGCCAGACTCCGGGGGATGTCGGAGGTATACTGATGCGGGAGGCAGACAAATTTGAAATCCAAGATCGGTTGTTGTACCGAGTGGTGAAGTATCATGAGCATCCGGGTCGCCGCAACTAGTGTTACCAAAACGACTACAATACTTAGTGTTGAAAGCTCTCCATGATGAACACGGACATCTGGGGGGTAGACTATGGATTTAGTCTGCATGGACTTCTTGTGCATCGAACCCGACACCCATGGTATAGGGAACGTGCTGGTCATCACTGATCATTATACCCGCTACGCCCAGGCCTTTCCGACCAAAGATCAAAAAGCTATTACGGTGGCTAAGGTGCTCTGGGAGAAGTATTTCATGCATTATGGGCTACCTCAACGTCTGCACTCCGACCAGGGACGGGACTTTGAAAGTAAACTAATAAAAGAATTGCTGAACCTCTTGCATATTAAAAAGTCCCATACTACCCCTTACCACCCACCCAGAAGGGGATGCTTTACCCAAACGTTTCAAATCGCACTCTGCAGGATATGCGGGTGTATAGAAGACTAAGTGGAATCGCCATGTGGAAACTCTAGTCCATGCTTATAATTGCACCCGACACGAATCTACCGGGTTCTCGCCCTACTTTCTTGTGTTTGGCCGTGAAGCCCGTCTGCCAGTGGATATCCAGTTAAGAGTCTCCACCGATGGGGTGCACAATTCCACCCATTTTCACTACGCTACGTACAAAGATTGCAAGAGAATCTACAGAAGGCCTATGGGCAAGTCGAGAGATCCACCGAAAAGCTGAATGCCGGGAACAAAAGGCGCTATGATCACAAAGTGAAACATAGAGACATTAAACCTGGTGATGCCGTACTGCTCCGCAACCTGGGAGTATCGGGAAAACATAAGTTGGCTGACCGCTGGCGGGAAGGGGTGTACGAAGAAATTTCTCAAACGCCTGGCCTTCCAGTCTACCGTATTAAAGACTCGGAGGGTCGGGTAAAGACGTGGCATCGCAATCATCTGCTCCCTGTTCCCCAAATAGAAGGAGACTTGGAGTGGCCTACATCTCCCCTGAGTGGGGAACTGTCATCCGGACAGGAAAGTCTGGAAGATCCAAAGGAAGGAACCTCTCAAAGGGGCCTTCCGGCCGCGTGGGCATCTCCCGGAGGAGCTACGGGCAAAGAGCCCCTTGGCCCCATAACAGAGACTTATAGATCCCCAGAGCCCGTTCTTTGTGCCACAAAGAGACTTTACAGATATACCCAGCCCCTCAAGGGCCGAGTTGGAAATACCCGATGAGAATTGCTACTCTCCCAAAGAGGTTGCGGAAGAGACAATTCACAGAAGCCAAAGAACTGGCCAACCTCCCACGAGGTTGGCTTATGATCAGTTCGGGGCACCCCATTATGAGTCTCAGCAGTGTGCTCGCAGCCGGGTCCAATCAGTGATTATCATGTTCAGTGAAATGTACAAGTTGCTAGTAAAACCAATGTATTAGTGTTTTTCATTATATAACTGGTTGTGTTGTTATCATTGTCCAAGCGGGGTCGTTGGAATCCACAGGGGGGAGGATGTAGCCGTGACCCCTGATTCACCCCAAAGAGCGGGAGGTTGCGCTTGCAAATAGTAGTTGCAAAAGCCCGCGAAGGAGGAGAGGGCATTTGGCGGGAGGAAGCAGTCCCTTGACCCAGCAGCCCTGTGGGGAGGGTCAGGTGAGAGAGTCTAGCCAATGGGCGGAGGAGGTGCCAGGGATATAGACAGTGGTTGCGCGCACGTGGAGCTAGAGCTGATTGGAGAGGAGAGGAGACGGAGAGTCTTTGAGGGGAGGTTGAACCGCCCCGGCGCAGGCCAGGTGCCTCAGGCCCAGTTAGCCCTGAGTCACCTTAGAGACAAGCTGAGCTAGGGATCGCCTTAGTGAGGTTCCTGTTCCCCTAGTAACTGTGAGTCTTGACCAGGACTATACTGTCGAGAGGGAGGTCTGGGCTCAGACCCCCACTGGTGTTGCTGGAGTCCGGGTGGGAGCGCCCGGACCCTAGAGAGAGAGAGATAGACGGTGTCGACGTACAGAGACCCTTTTTGAAGATCGTGGCAGTCCCGAGCACCGGAGTTCTCGGCAGAAATGTCATCAAGTGCACCACCGGTACCATTCATTCACCTGAGACACAGTGGCTGCGCAGTCACCCATACACACACATAGGGCCTGCTGTGAGCGTGAGGACTAATCCGTAAGGATCAGACACGGGGTGGGTTTACCCAGTGGCGGTTGTGGGAATTATTGTTGGCGTCCGCCGTGGCGCATGTTGTGGGGCGTCCGCCGTGGCGCTAGGTAATGTTGACGTCCGCCGTGGCGTGCTGTATAACGTATATATACAGGAATGTTATGGCATGTAATGTACTGTGAGTTTGAATCGTCAAAGAGTCTGTCCTGCGCTTCCGTGTGCAGAGCAGCAATCTGATAGTATCAGACACTGGGGCATAACACGAGGGAGCTCCGCTTGGCCACAGAATCGACCGGTGCAGGGGGATGTTATTAGCTTACCTCACCTGCATCTCCGGTCTGGGACCCGCTCACCTCGGCTGCTCCTGCGTGCCACCGTCTTGAAATGGTCAGGATACAATGGTGGATTTGGCGCAAATGCGCATGCCTGAGTCAGAAAGGCTCCCGGAGTTCTTCAACAAACTTTATTGGCAAAAACACACAAGGGCTAACACCGCATTCTCCCCTCTACGCGTTTCACCCTCACAGATAGGGCTTCGTCTCGGAGTGGGGAGAAGCGGAAGCTGCCTGATTAAATACAAAAAAGCCTGCGAAAACGGCATAAAAGATTAAAACATTAACCCCCTCAATGCCTATGCCTGTTGACATGTTCCAAAATATAAGGTGATCCTATATATACTATTATTGGAATACCGTGTCACTTATTCTTTGAATGTCCTAGCATTCATAATCTAAGCATATATTGAAATAGGCTCAGGCTACTCATTGAGGGTATATAAAGAAAATTAAAAAACTGCTGAAAACACTGCTAGTGCCTGGTTTGGTCCCTTAAATCAATGTTATATATTGCTTAGCAGCCTCGTACTTATAATAGTGTACATGCATTTCATTACAGAAAAACCCTAAACTGCACACTTATTAAGTCATGAACATATATATTTTGCTGCTTCAGCATTGTATATTAAGCGCAACCAGGTGAATGAAAAAAGAAGAGAACAAAAAGAGGGGTTAGGGAGGGGGGGGG
>WSYH01009236.1:0-26587 GCA_036426205.1 Ascaphus truei | reverse complement strand
TGGGGACCCCGTGCCCCCCGAGATACAGGCCCCTTTAGGGGGTGCCGTTATCCCTCTGCTCTGCTTGGTTTATAGGCCGCGGTCACGTGATCGGGACCTTGAAACGCAGAGGGATACCGGCACCCCCTAAAGGGGCCTGTATCTCGGGGGGCACGGGGTCCCCAGACCTAAAACCAACGCGGTTCAGCTCCAGAGACCCCCTGCACATCTACACTATCAATAAAAATGTATTTCAAATGTATTTATTGTCATTTATTTATTTATTTTTTGGCGGCTGGCTGCTGTGTGTATTTTTTTGTTGTGGGTTGCGGGAGGGTGGGTGAATGGGGTATTCGCCCCAACGATGGTTGGGAAGGGCTTGCGGGAGGGGGGTAGCGGGAGGGCTTAACCCCTTCATGACCGTAGCGGTATTAACTGCTACGGTCGTGAAGGGGTTAAGTGCACCCGCAAACCCCCCCCCCCATCTATATAGTTGCATGATGAAGCCACAGTACAAATTCATGGGTGAGGGGTGGGTATCGGGCTTGTGTGGCTTAACCCCTTAATCACTTGGGTTATTAATCTGATAAGGTGTTTAAGGGGTTAAGGGATATCTGAATGTGTACTGTACTTGCAATGTATTGCCTGGTTTTGGCTATGTTTTGTGTGGGCAAAGAGAAGGAAGGCGGCTGGCATCGACACTTCGTATGATGAGGTCAGTAGTACTTATGTATTTGGTATATGCTAGTATTGTTTTTAATAATGGGCAATTAATCTATTATCCATATCTGGATTAAATAGTTTTTGCCACATTAGTGTACTGTAGGTGTGGGGGGGAGGGGTTGTAGGGTTGAATGTATAGGCCATGGTTTATTTTTTTTACATTCAGGGTTACATCGATGGTTTTGCGTGACCTCGGCGAGACCACCCGGGGGGGGTAATCCTGGGTATTCCTAAAGGGTAGCAGGCTGGTGGTTCCACGGGTGACACATGCGGGGTGAGAGTGTGTGGGTCCACATTCTGTGGGGGCACCGCGGACCGTAGTCTGCGGGCATGACGACATGTGTGGTCCACTTGTGGGGGACACATCCGACCGTAGGGTGCGGGGATGATGATGGTGGTCCCTTCTGGGGCGGGCACCGCGGACCCGTTAGTGAGCACCCGTGAGTTCCCCAGCCCCCCATGGGAACAACCCGAGGCCCGCGCAGGACACCTGTGGGTTGACCCGGGGCTCCCAGACATCCTTGGGCCTACCGTGGGGACCCAATTGTGGCTCCGGGACCCAAGGAGACCACACTGGGGCGCACATGGTGCTGGCAGGATCCACCAGCAGGCCTCCAGAAACCGTGGATGCAGCTGGTAAACTGTAGGTCGTCCAGGTGCCTCGCCAGCCCCGGGGGACTAGCGTGGGGCTGCGTTATGGACCTGAATGTAAAAGAATAAATCTTGTATTTATGGGGGGGGGGGGGGGCACAAGGGGTGGGTAATGTATTAATAAATAGAATGCTGTTTTATTGTGGGTCATTGTACTGTTTTTATTGTGGGTACTGGGGTGGGAGTGGGGTGTTCCCAACGGTATGTGGGTAGGCCTCCCTGTGGGTAAGACTGGGTGGTTAGGCCTCACGGGTGGGGGGGGGGTAGGGTTTGGTGGGGAGGGTATGTAGGCATCCCGAGTGGGGGGTGGGGTGAGGGTTGGTTAACCCCTTCATGACTGTAGCGGTTAATAACAGCTATGGTGATAAGGGGTTAGGGGACATTACTTTGTATGTTTAATTTTTGTGTCTATTTTGCAGAAGAGGAGGGGCCATGGCCAGGATGGGGGGGGGGGGGTGGGTTAACGTATGGGGTAGGGGGTGAGGGGTGGTTAGCAATGCAGGGAGGGAGATTACTGGTAAACAGAAAACATCCTCTCTCCTTCAATGATAAGCTGTTAACACAAACATTAGGGGGGGAAGGGGCTTTAGGCCTTTATATCTCTGTCCCTTCAGTGTAATCTGCTAACAGAAACATTAGGGGGGAGGGGGCTTTAAACAATGCTGTGTATAATGTATAAGGTTTTTTACAATAGATAGATGTAATCTGTGGATTGTAAGGGTTAGTTTGGTTTTTAAATGTCTCTTTCTGGTTGGTACTTACAGTATACAGTATATTGATTTTTGGTTTACTTGATTGGTTTATTAAAATACTGTAGTTGACTGTTTGGAAGTGTTTGTACAATTTACGTGGTAGAGTAGCTTGCAATTATATTGTTAACATCATTGCAGATGTACAGTACTGTATATGGTGCATAGATTTAATGCTATGCATCATTGACAAGTATACAATGTAAATGCAATTACTGTGTGGATTGTAATGTTATGTTTTATATTGTAAAATAAGTACGTGGATTATTAAATGGATTATTATTATTGTCTGTATGAGAAGCGTTATCTGTAGGACAGTATGATTTTGATAACCATTCTACATGTATTTGTACATTGGTTCTCATGGTGTATGATATACTGTATTGTATATATATATATATATAAATATATATATATATATATATATCTATATATACTATATATTATACATATGTATATATATCCATCTACACTATCAATAAAAATGTATTTCAAATGTATTTATTGGCATTTATTATTTATTATTTATTATTTATTTAGATTTATTATTAATTGTGGGCTGCTGTGCGTGAATTTTTTTATTGGGGGGGTGAGGGGGGTTTTGGCCCTTGGTGTGAGTTTACGGACTTGCAGCACAGCAGCACAATTAATAAATAAAATAAAAAAATAAATAAATAAATGACAATAAATACATTTGAAATACATTTTATTGATAGTGTACATGGTGCAGGGGGGTCTCTCCGGAGTGAAGCGCACAGGTTAGGTCTGGGGACCCCGTGCCCCCCGAGATACAGGCGCCCTTTAGGGGGTGCCGGTATCCCTCTGCTCTGGCTGTTTTACAGGCCGCGATCACGTGATCGGGACCTTTAAACGCAGAGCACTCAGCACTCGAAACACAGGCCAGGCAGATTTAACACAACACACAATAGGGGGAGGTTTTTTTAAATAGCTTGCAGGGAAGCTTAACGCACACACACAATAGGGGGATAGGGGGAGGGGGTTTTACATAGATTAGAGAGAAGGCAGGGCGTTTTAAAGCAGAGAATAGGGGGAGGGGGGGTTTTTACATAGATTAGAGAGAAGGCAGGGAGTTTTAACACAGACGTGAAAAATATGTATTGAATGTATTAATTGTTTATTAGCCTTAACCCCTTCATTGCCTTAGCGGCTATCCGCTATGGTAATGACGCAGCATTTTCCGTATTTTTAATAATATTGATCAGGAGCAGGGGGGGGGGGGGGTCCTGAGCATTAATTTCTGGCTCAGGGAACCCCCTGCTCATTTACAATATTATTAAAATAATGCTTCTTACCATAGCGCATAGACGCTAAGGTAAAGAACGAGTGTTTATTTATATGTATATTGTATGTGTTTTATTGATAGTGTCATGTGCAGAGGGTCTCAGAGCAGAACGAGCACAGGTTTCAGGTCTGGGGACCCTGTGCCCACGAGCCCCCCGAGATACAGGCCACTTTAGGGGGTGCCGGTATCCCTCTGCTCTGCTTGGTTTACAGGCCGCGGTCACGTGATCGGGACCTTGAAACGCAGAGGGATACCGGCACCCCCTAAAGGGGCCTGTATCTCGGGGGGCACGGGGTCCCCAGACCTAAAACCAACGCGGTTCAGCTCCGGAGACCCCCTGCACATCTACACTATCAATAAAAATGTATTTCAAATAATTTTTAATGTGCGGATGTTTGCGCAGAGAGAGAGCAGCGGATCTCTCTCTGCTGCAAACACATCTCGCCCCCGCCGCCCATACAGTAGTATCATTTATGTATGTGCATATACAGTACAGTACAGTACTGTACAGTACTGTATGTTAGGGCTTACAGGGGTTGTTGTTATACAGTATATACAGTATATAGTATACAGTATATACTGCATTACAATTCATTATAGGGGACGGCTTCACAGAGAATAGCTCGCAAGCGCCACCATGTGTATTTTGACGGCATTGCAGTATTGTAACCAGCCGGAATAAAAAGCTTAAATTCCGGCCGGAAAATAACGCAATGCACTCTGGCAGAAAACTATCAGAAACCTGAATACACCCGAGTATACCCGAATTCGCGGGACTAGCCGTGCTCGAATAAAGTGTGTCGCCAGTGTACACTTTGACAAAAGGGTTAAACAAAATGACCCTTTTGCAAGAGATATATAGGTATTGCACTGTGTATTTTTGTCATATTGGAAGTAGCTTTTTGCATTTTAGTTTTTTTTGTGGTATAGGTTTATTTTAACCCTTATTATTATTTCATTCCAAGTCACTATGATCTGTTATTTGTATTATTTGTTATTTTTATGATTAGTACTACGCATGACAATGTGAAGTGCTATGTACACTAATGGCGCTACATGAATAAAGACATACATACATACATACAATAACTATCAGAGTGACACACAAACACTTCACTCCATGATATGTATATTATTATGCTCTCAAACTAGTTACTATGAGCTTTCTAAGACAAAAGCAAACAAACAAAAAACATTTAAAGAGGATGTCCCCTTTTTCTTTTTCCATGCAGAATTAATGCATTTATTCCTAAAAAACTACTTTTACATTCTTAAATTCAAGCCATTTCTTCCTAGGTTAATAATTAACTTCCATGTCTCACAGACATGCAAGTCCTGTGACCTTTCAGTGAAGAAGGAGGGCCACTCATGCTGCAGCTATTTTCAAAACAGAGCCTGATATGTTTAGTGACCTTTCCCTTTCCTTCGTATTTAATATACTCTGCGCCACTAAATATCCATTTCTTTCACATTTTATTACCATAAAGCCCACACATAATTTCAAGGGACGTACCCTTCACCGGCGACTGCTGAGAACATAGGTTTCCCCATAATTCTCCTGAATTACCCCGATCAAAGTTAGTCGATCGTGTACCAATAAGGTGCCCACCACTTGGTATAATATAAGTAGCATATAGAGTTAAGGACCTGTGATATTAACAAAAATAGTCACCTGTTGTTCCTTAACAATAGTTCTCTTTCCAAGTTTTTGAGACTTTCTACCTTATAACTATTATACCTTCTGAGCCCTGAATTGGCCTACCATTTAGCGGCATAAGGTATAATCTGACCTGAGTTTATGGCAATAATATAAAACAACAACAATACCTGATCAGTATAATATTGATAAACTCACGTGATACAGGGTGTCCTGTCACTCAGGTAGGTTGCCCATAAAGAACAAACTGTCCACAGATTACTCAAACAATTAATCTAATGGCTTTTTCTGTTAAAAAGGATAAAGCCATACCTTATTCCAAGTGTGCACGATTGAGTAATGTAGGCAGCTGCTCCGTCTGGGGTCTCCTTGTCCCGAGGTATTGGTGTCCCTGTTCGGGCGCCATCTGTGAAAAAGTAGAAATAAAATCAATGTGTCAAGGGTTCAAAGTATCAACGTGAGTTTATCTGCACCAAGGTACAAGTGAGAGAAAATTCAAAAATGAACTCATGCCTCTTGTAGGAGGACGTGCAATATAGAAAAAACAACCAGGCACTTACCTTGAGTTTAAAACAAAAATGTGCTTACAGTGTAGCAGTCAAATCAACAATGGCTCTCTAGCAGATGCTTTGAGCCAACTTTAAAATCCCTTCTGCTTCGACCCCAGAAAAGGGTTAATCCAGAGCCCTTATAGAGATATGGGAACAGACAAGCAATGGGGGAGCATGGGATTAAAGAAGCATAAAAACAATATGGTACTGACAATGGTTCAAAAGGTAGGGTATGGGGTAGGATATGAATGCTAGTGTACTTACACGGCCATGTGTAAGCAGACACAGTAATTGGTATCTTTCTTAAGGCAATTCTGGCCCCTCCCAGCATCAGTGGATGAGAATTGGTAGGGTTTAGGGGTAAATATATATATATATGTACTCACACGGCCCAGTGTGAGCAGTTGCAGAGGGTTGGTAACTTTGGGGGTGCGCAGAGGTATGCAAGGGAGACTTGTTAAGGTGAAATTAACTAAGGCTTTTATTGTGCCTGTCGCTTTAAACACAGCAAAAAGCAACATACTGTAAGAGAACTAGTGAGCCAAACAGAACCTGCTCCACTTTGGCATATATTTATCCTTATATTCCAGCCCTTTTAACTGGGTGGCTACCCAAGCTATTCATCAGCCCAAGTCATATAGATATGTATATATAGACAACAGTAATTGGAAAATAACGTCTTATCTGTTTGCTGGGTTGCTGCCTTATCTCCGGATAATCAGCATCCAGGTTTAGAAGTCTTATTTGTCAGCTCCTGAGATCTGTGTTCTCTCGGTCAGTCTCACCTGGGAGACTCAGGAACCTCTGCTCTGTCTCCTAGTTAAACTCACATGTGAGCTAAGGAGTCTCTCTTCCTGTCTCAAAAGACAGGCTTTTCTAAGAAGCTAATCAGGCAGGTGGTGTTGGATAATTGACTACCAGCAGTTAACCACCACACTGCTGGATTAGAGGCACATTTCCTGAACAGGGATAACTCCCCTGTTTGTGGGAAGCTCGGGCTTGCCACGGCCAAAGCCCATCCTTCCACTCTCATTTTAGATATCTCTGTGACTTGAATGAGAGTGGATGGAGGAAGAGAACCCTCAGTCCCGCTGGGATCGGAGCCCTTTCTCCAGTTCATTCATGTCTCCTCCCGAAGGTGCTTGAGATGAGCACTCCTCTGCCGCTCAAGGAGGACTTTTTCTAAGTATAGTCTTTTTGCTACGTGCACGGTCATGAGATTTCCCTCGCGTCGGGTGCTCGTTGTATTGTAGGCAGACTGTATGGCAGCAGTTGCAGAGCGTTTTAAAACAGCCCTTTGAGTTTTCCCACTTAATGGAGTTGCTAGTTCAGCCTCTTTGGGATTAAGTTGCAAATCCATATCCACTTCCAGAGAATGTCCCATCTTTTCAGCTTCATCAGCTAAGGATTCTTCTGGTTTTGACTCAGCACGTGTACCTTCTTTTGTTGCCTGTTGCCTGTTGGGTGGCTGAAGGTTTTGCTAGTGCTTGTTTAGGTGGTTCAAATTTTGCAACCTTGTTTTTCAGACGAGCGGTATTCCCAGCTCTCACTGTACCCTTGTCTTCATGGGTTTTTGTGACTGTGGGATACTCACGCTTAGTCAGGGTCAATACTTGTCCTTGTAAAACTGAAATCTCATCCGCGAGAGATCCCTGTATTTTGAGTATGTCTTGCAAGTCGCTTCTCAGGGAATTCATCTGCACATTTTGCTTTTTCTGAGCTTGCTTTCACATTTTCATTGTATTGTGAAGCACTGTGAATTTCTTTGCTCGGGCCACAGTTACTTGTCTCAGTTTCTGGACCTTCTTGTGCTCCCCTTTGTGCCGAGTCACCTGGGTTCTAAGCTTGACCTCTAGTGATGCTTTGGTGATGCTCAGGGTAGCCTTCAGTTTCTCATGCTGCTTTGCGGGGACACACTGGGTAATCAGACGTTCCTGCAGCACTTGTATTTCTTTAACAGCCTGCAGATTGTCTTCCTGCAGAGTTTGCTGCTTCTCCTCGGCCTTCTGGAGGTGTGTACACAGACCTTGCAGTTGGTTCTGCAGTCGGTGCTCTGCTTCAAACTTCTCATCTTCCAAAAGTTTATTTATTTCTTTAAGCTTGTGCAGCTTTCCATTCTTTTCCTTGACGTAGTCTGTCAAATGAGAATTTTCTTCTTCCAGTTTTAAGTTTTCTCTTTTTAATCTTAAATTTTCTCCTTTTTCAGTCTCTGTACTATTCAGGGCCTCCTTGCAGTCCTCCTTCCATTTACACACATCTGCTTTGAGAATGACAGTCTCCTGGCATGAGACTTCTTTCTCTATGTTGAGGGTCTGAAGCTCCTTCTGAGAGACTTTGAGATCTGTATTAAGATTGACAATAGTTTCTTTAGAAATGTCCAGCTCCTCAGTGAGACTGTGTAGTTCCTTTCTGGAGACTTCCAGGTCTGTGCGGAAGCTGTTGGTCTCATGATGTGAGGCATCCAGTGCTCTGTGGAGTTTCTGAACCTCTTTCTGAGATACGTCCACCTCTGTCCGGACACTGTTGACCTCCTGTTGTGAGGCATTCAGCTCTACGCGAAGAGTATGAACCTCTTGCTGAAAGACTTTCATCTGCTTCAGTGCCTCCTCATACTTCTGCTTCAGCTTAGCCATCATTTTATCAGATTGGCTCTGCTTTTCATCCATGGCGGAAATAGTAGCGTTTGAAGTATCTAGCTCAGTCTTGAGATCGTCCAATTCTGTTCCAGATTCAGAGTACATTGCGAGCACCGTCGTCTGTAACGCAGCATTATCTTCCCTCTCAAGTTTCAATTGTTCCCTGAGTAGATCAGTCACGCCTGGCAATTTTCAGGGTGTCTTCAGGGTTGGTCAAGGGATCGTCACTCACTGGTTCTGGCTCCGCTTCCCTGGGATGGTTGGTTGAGGGTTCCTCACTGTTGGCACCGGACAGACACTTCTTTGGGGTACACAACTTCTGCCTTGGGCCCTCTGGATATTTGATTATTGGCAGAACGAATTCTCCATTTTCTCTAGGCTGCAGGGCAACTTGGTCCTCCTTTTTCTCCACAGGATCTGCGGACATGTCTGTTCCTTCCACGGTAAGTGAAGAACCGCTTTTCTTTTTCCGTCTTTTTGTTTTGGATGACTCCGCCCGATCAGGAATACTGGGGTCTCCTTCTTTATTTGATACTTCAGCGGCTTCATTGTATACGCCAGGGTTTTCTTGCAGTTGCTTTAGCTGACAGAAATATTTGGTGATCTGCTGTTCCTGCTCTTTCTCCTGTCGACAATATTCGTCATCATAGAGAGCGGTCTTTTCGGTTCGTGCCGAGTTCAGGCACCCCCACCATTCTTGGGGTGTTTTGTGGGTGTGACTCGGTTCGGGTTCCCCGTAAGAGGAGACTTTGAGATCTGTATTAAGATTGACAATAGTTTCTTTAGAAATGTCCAGCTCCTCAGTGAGACTGTGTAGTTCCTTTCTGGAGACTTCCAGGTCTGTGCGGAAGCTGTTGGTCTCATGATGTGAGGCATCCAGTGCTCTGTGGAGTTTCTGAACCTCTTTCTGAGATACGTCCACCTCTGTCCGGACACTGTTGACCTCCTGTTGTGAGGCATTCAGCTCTACGCGAAGAGTATGAACCTCTTGCTGAAAGACTTTCATCTGCTTCAGTGCCTCCTCATACTTCTGCTTCAGCTTAGCCATCATTTTATCAGATTGGCTCTGCTTTTCATCCATGGCGGAAATAGTAGCGTTTGAAGTATCTAGCTCAGTCTTGAGATCGTCCAATTCTGTTCCAGATTCAGAGTACATTGCGAGCACCGTCGTCTGTAACGCAGCATTATCTTCCCTCTCAAGTTTCAATTGTTCCCTGAGTAGATCAGTCACGCCTGGCAATTTTCAGGGTGTCTTCAGGGTTGGTCAAGGGATCGTCACTCACTGGTTCTGGCTCCGCTTCCCTGGGATGGTTGGTTGAGGGTTCCTCACTGTTGGCACCGGACAGACACTTCTTTGGGGTACACAACTTCTGCCTTGGGCCCTCTGGATATTTGATTATTGGCAGAACGAATTCTCCATTTTCTCTAGGCTGCAGGGCAACTTGGTCCTCCTTTTTCTCCACAGGATCTGCGGACATGTCTGTTCCTTCCACGGTAAGTGAAGAACCGCTTTTCTTTTTCCGTCTTTTTGTTTTGGATGACTCCGCCCGATCAGGAATACTGGGGTCTCCTTCTTTATTTGATACTTCAGCGGCTTCATTGTATACGCCAGGGTTTTCTTGCAGTTGCTTTAGCTGACAGAAATATTTGGTGATCTGCTGTTCCTGCTCTTTCTCCTGTCGACAATATTCGTCATCATAGAGAGCGGTCTTTTCGGTTCGTGCCGAGTTCAGGCACCCCCACCATTCTTGGGGTGTTTTGTGGGTGTGACTCGGTTCGGGTTCCCCGTAAGAGATGTCTTCCTCTTTATTGGACTGGAAGGGCCACTCTTCCGTGGGGTAGGGTTCATTACAGGAACACTGCATCTTGTCCTCCATTTTGGGGCTATCAGGTGTAATTTTCTTCCTGACCTCAGGAGGCGCTATTGCAGCTTTTGCCACTGTATTTGCTAGAACCCCCAATTGTGGTAGTCCTACAGGTGGGCATATTTTGCTTGTAGAGGTCGTAGCTCTCACAGGCATCTCTGTAGACTTTTCTTTTTCTTGGGTAAGTTTTACACTATCAGCAGTACTGTGCACACATTCTCTCTCATTAGGTATACTGGATGTGCAGTTGCTAGGTAAAAACTTCTATTTGCTTTACACCATTTACTTGCTAGGTCCAATACCCTCTGCTTCAGCCCAATAATGTGGTTTTCTGCTTGAGTTCAGTAATGTTCAGTCTCAACTTTGGGTATTATGGCATTCACTCTTCACACTTTGGGATACCTTTTACACAGCTCAGCAATTCATTTTTCCCCATTAGGGCAATTTTACCCTCAGCACTTGTTTACTGACAATTCCCCTGCTTCAGCACAGTCTTGCATCAATTTTCACACTTTTCTGCATATACTCCATTCACAACTGGTAGTCCTATGTGGTATGGCAACCTTTACTTGCAGAATCAGTACCACTCGTGTGTCAACAGCTGTATTCACTGCTTCAGCGAGACATTTGAAAACAGCAAACGCCTATCCCTTTTAAGGGCTAACTTACTTCTTGAACCCTGACTACAGCTGGAAGAAAAACCCCTATTTCAATGACCATATTAGCATAAAGGGGGGAAAAAGCGCAAAAAACTGTGAACTAGAAGGATACGTTGTAGTCCAACTTAAAGATTTCCTTGATGGGTGCTGCACCGTACCGCAAATGGGTTCGTTTAGAGCCACTTGTGTTGTTTGGGGGGTGAAGTTCCGATTGCGCACGATGTCATCAAATTAGGAAATATATACACTTTGTCAAAGTGCCACAGGCAGGAAACGCGTCAGAGGAACGTGCTGTTTAGTGTTATCTTGTAGGCATCATGCCTGATTACATTTTTGTGCATTTTAACCCGCCTCCAGTCCGGATTTATTTTTGCAGTGCTTACCCCCTTTTTTCCTACATATGATGGTACTAAGGCAGGGGAGTGCAAACCTTTTAAGCTGCGCCCCTCTGTCAGGCCTCCCCCGGTCTTTCGCCCCCTCTCCTACCTTCCACATGCATCAAATGACGCTGTGGGGTCGCGTGATGCCATGTCACATGACCCGCGGCTTCATTTGATGCCGGCAACATCACATGACCCCGCGGCGTCATTTGATGCCACGTTGCCATGGAGATGTGTCTGAAACAAGGTAAGTTTCCTTGTTGCAGAGGCTTCGCGAGATCCCCCGGCATTAAATTAAATGCCTGGGGGAAGAGCGCGGGGGCCTCTTCAATGGCCCACGCCCCCCCAGACAAAACTCCCACTCCCCCTGGGGGGCTCGAACCCCAGTTTGCACACCGCTGTATTAAGAAATTGGTTGAGGCTTTTGGAACAGGACTGATAATACTTGATTTTTTTTTTACATTAGAGATATTTAGCCCCACCAAGACTGCACACCATTATTAGCCCACTACTCTTAAAGCTGGGTAGTTTGTGAAAGAATGAAACACTTTCCAACATGTGGTGGTACTGTGCTAAAATATTCAGGTATATAAGTCACGTATAAAAGCTCAAAGGTGAGCATTGAATCCATGTACAAAAAACATGTGATAACAGTTCATAACTTCAGGAACATCACGCAACAAACAATAGAAACTTAAGAGAATATCAACTTCTTCTTTTTGTCTGCTATGCCATTGTATCACCATAAGAGGGACACATTCTCTTTCATTTATCTTTTGCTGTACATATTGGAAAAGTAAAGGTATTTTAGTTTGTGTCAGTGCTTAGGTGTGTCTGTGGGTGTTTATATTTAAGTGTTTACGTGTTGGTAAGTCAGTGTGAATGGGGCATTTAGGGTTAGACAGTGGAGGTCAGCAGCTGTAATGCTTTAGGTGCCAATAGTTTGTAGCCCTCTTTCCCCTACCCTCTGGGAAATGTTCTGTTATCATTCTGTTTCTGTAGCTGGTGGAGCATACCTGTAGGTAAACAGAAGGCCAGAGAACTCTGTGGATGTGTGGGGAGTCTCAGAAAAGGTTCGCGTGATTTCCTCAGTAGTAAGTGCCTCCAGTCCAAGAGAATCCTGAGATGTCAGGATGCACCTCTTGGACACTTGTTTCCTTTAATCATTACCATGCTTCAAGGACTACACCAGTTGTTGCGTTGACTGAAGTTTATTGGCAGTAGTATTTGTATTACATTCACTGGATCCTTATCACTGTACCCTATCCTTTCTTGGACTAGGCCTCAGTCACTTCTCTAGCAGAATACCTCTCTGCAGTATCTGTATACTCTGGTATCTTTTCCAGAAGAACATCCTTCTCTGATCACTATCCCAGACAGAACTCTCTCTCTCTAGTGTCTAGACACTGACATCCATTTCAGAAGAAAAGCCTCTCTCACACTCACTGCTCTACACCAGCGGTGCGCGCACTGGGGGCTGGAAAATTTATATGGGGGGCACGGCAGTTACAGGGACCCCATGCTCATCCCCATGGCATTTAAATTAAATGCCGGGGGAGGCGTGAGGCCTCTGTAACTCCCTTACCTAGTGTGAGTCGGGTCTTTGACGACACGTCGCTATGGCAACGCACATCAAATGACACAGCGGGGTCATGTGACGTCACATGACTCGCGGCGTAATTTGACGCCAAGTTCTTGTAGAGGGGGGCGCAAACGCTGCAGCTCCCCGGCATGGGGGCGCAGCTCAAGAAGTTTGCGCACCCCTGCTCTACACTATATAGAAGAGCACCCCCCTCATTCCCTGGGGAGTGGCTAGTAAGCCAGCCTATTCTTGTCATAGGCCCCCCTTACTTCAGTGACGATAACTTTATTGTTCATACCTGCTGAACAATGTAACATTTCACACACTGAACATTATAACAGATCCCATCAGGAATCATGCCCACACTGCCCACCTTTATAGGGACTTACAGTGAGGTCATGACCAGTAAAATGTTAGTCCAAGGAGACTTTGCCACAAGTGTTTTCAGGTCTTGATTTTGTAATTAAAACAAACCTGATGATGCTTTAATTCATGTGAAAAAGGTGAAGTGCTGAAGATACTCTTCAAAGAAATTCACTTGTGCACATCACTTTCAACTAAAGTTAACATTTCATTGTGTACAGTGAGAATGATCCCTCAATAGCAATAGGGCTAATAGCATGACATTGCATGAGTGAAACAGCTGTAGGGCACGTCATTATTTGCGACATTATGAATGCTCATGAGTTTATAGGGTTAGAATAAGCTGGGGATATTACAGTGATTAATTAATGACAGGGATGAGCTAGCTGGGTATTTCAGAGAGTGAGTGATTTAGAGTAGAAAAGTATCGGATAGCAGCCAGCAGTTAGTATATTTCATTAACTCTTGGTAGCTTTCTTCTGCAGCTACATTTACTGCCGTCTCAGTGATTAAATGGAGATGGCTATGCTTTGCAGAGTGTTAACCCACTTTGGCTTGTTCTAACCCATGATTAATGTTCCTTCTCTAGAGAATCTCAGAGAGTAGCCTGGTATTCACATCTATCTTTGATGATTTGCTGGGGGGCACGCGCCCCCCCACCTCAATTGTGCAGTTGAAATCCCCACCCATCACCACTGCCCTGGAGGTTGCGAGCCAAGGGCGAAGGTGCTGGAAAAGTTCCAAGCGCTCATTTCTCCGGGGGGCGGCGTACACATTGATGAGCCTAATCGGCTCCCCTGCCCACGAACCGTCTACGACCAGTAGTCTGCTGCAGACGAGTTCAGACGAATCAACAGTGAAACATCCCCCCTGGATCAAAATGGCTACACCCGCGTTCCTGCACCCGTTCCCCCCCAGACCAGTAGGAGGGGCCGTGAGACCACTGCCCGCTCAGGTGCCTGTAGGACCGAGAAAAAGGTAAGGCACATTCCTGTAGCATATACACATCACATTTCTGTAAAGAAAGGAATGTTAGTACTCTGGCACGTCTCATCCGCTCTCCTATGCTCCTTACGTTAATGGAGAAAATGTTAAAAGACGCCATTAGTTTGGGAATAAAGGGTTAAATGGGCATGCAGTGATACTAGTTACCATCCTCGCTGGCGTGGGTGGTCCTGCTGATCTCCTCGCACAGCTGGGCCAGCAGATCCATGGTTTGCCCAAGGTTGTCATCGAGGAGGAGGGTCTCTGCTGCCTCTCGCCCCTCTCTTATGAGCTCTTCCATGGTCTCCTGTGTCTCGCTAGGTGGCTGTTGTAAAATGGCCGCCTGCTCCTCTGCAATGGCTGCCTCCTGCATCTCCGCTTCCCCCTCCTCCTCCTCCAGGTCGCTTTCAAGGTCGCTGGAAGTGTGTGAGTCGCCGATTTGCATTTGGGCCCTCTTCTGCTCCAGCCCCTGGTGCGGGCTTTCCGTCTCAGGGGCTCTCCTCTTTATTCCCTGGTTCTCCATTCCGGTCCGGGCTCTGGGGGCGGTATCTGTAGCAAGGGAGGAAGAGGGAGGGGGTGCAACATCCTCGAGGCTGGGGAGAGGTGTTAGAGGGGGGGGTGAGGGTGGGGGGGGGTGCTCCGCTCAGCTCCCTGCTCAGGTCCCCCCCGGTGCTCCGCTCAGCTCCCCCCCCGGTGCTCCGCTCAGCTCCCTGCTCAGCTCCCCCCCGGTGCTTCGCTCAGCTCCCCCCGGTGCTTCGCTCAACTCCCCCCCGGTGCTCCGCTCAGCTCCCCGCTCATCTCCGACAGGTGCTCCGCTCACCTCCCCCCCGGTGCTCCGACAGGCAGTGGGCAGGCAGCCTGCAGATGCCACACAGGGCGCCTAAGATGGCGGCGCCCGGAAGGACCCCCTTCCTCCCTCGAGGTGACGTGTGTGTGTGTTACACTGTGTGTGTGTGTGTGTGTGTGTGTGGGGGGGGGACAATGTGTGTGTGTGTGTGTGTGTTACACTGTGTGTGTACACACACACACACACACACACACACACACACACACATACACATACACATACACATACACACACACACACACACACATACACATACACATACACATACACATACACACATACACATACACATACACATACACATACACACACACACACATTCCCAGTAAGATATATATGTATTGTACTCACATCCTGGGGTTAATGGCGGTCCAAGACCACCATTTGCCCTAAGCCAGACTGTGAGGAGCCTAACTCAGCTGGTGGCTTCTGACTGACAAGTGGCTGAGGTGCCAGGTTGGCGCATGCCCTTATCAGAATCTGAATCTGTGCTTGCCCGGCTTAGATAGACTGGCAACGCTCTGATTGGCTGGTTGGATTTTTCACACGCTCGGATTGGCTGTAGTATTTCATGAATGAACTCTGAAATACTATAAGTAACCCTCAGCCAATCCGGATGAGAGATTCTAAGCGCCAGAAGAGCAGCGGTAAATTTTAAACGACCAAAAGATGCTCTTGGAGAAATAATAGCAAGCTGGCTTCAGATATTTCAAGGCAAAATATTTTCTAAGTCCCACTTTTTGGGGGCCAAGTTCTGAGAAGAGAACATAGCGGTCGCGGCTAGGATTACAAGCTGAAAAGAGTACCAGGACGTTTGGTACTAACTCCCGGTCAAGGGATTTCAGCACCTCCGGAGGAAAGAGAGCAGTGGTGTGTGGAACTTCATGCCGATTGGAGTTCCAGGACAAGTCCCAGTCAACCTAAAGACTTTGTTTTCTGCTCTATTTACCCTAGGAAAGTCTAAGTTTTTTTTAGTCCAGACCCCCAGTAAGTGTGTTTTCTCTTGTAATTCACTGTGTGTATGTCTGTTTCTATGGAATAAATGACAATTTGTTTTACCATCTTGTTTTGCTCAGTGAATGATCCCGGTAAAAAGGTGTAAATACCTGGTCTCCCATGAAAGGCTTTATTTACTGGTGGCAGCAGTGGGCTCATTGAGCCCTATGTTTTAAAGCATAGCACGGATTCAGATTCTGACAAGGGCATGCGCAAACCTGGCACATCTGCCACTTGTCAGTCAGAAGCCACCCACTGAGTTAAGCTTCTCACAGTCTGGCTTGGGGCAAATAGTGATCCAGGACCACCATTCACATGGCCTCACGGCTTCTCAGGCTTGGAAGTCCCCATCTCATGTACCGTGTACAAACATATCTATTTTTATACACTTTAATAAAAGTTACTTTCACATATTATTTCTGTCCTTTAGATATGGGAATAGAATGGAAAAAGCATGCCGGTTCATTTTCCCCAGCCTTACCCCACACACTGAAAACTGGACTGAGACTTTTAAACCCCTTATCTATGGTTGCAGTACCCCCATAACCCCTATACAAGGTTCCGGGTGATCAGGGCATTAACTGGGCATCTCGCTTATACTAGGGAACCTTTTACCGTTTAGGCATACCTTGCACCCCTATGCCCCCTTTACCTTTCTGGTCTGTGCTGAAGCAGGCAGTCCTAGCGGTGAGATGTGCAAGCGTTTTTTAAAGGGGAGATTTTGCCGGAGCAATATGTTTCAATGTATTCGAGAATCCGACCTGATTCCTGGGTACATTTTTGGAGTGTCCAGCAACTCTGGAACCCGGCTACCTAGACACATTCTGACAAGACTTTCTCCGTAAAACCCTCATTGAAACTCATAGCCTAGCAATCTCTGCTTGCTGGCACACCTGGAAAGGTAAAACACAGAAAATCCTTTATTGTCACACAATTACATACATTGCATGTACTATAAACAGGTTCAATATCTGATACTCTAAAACCCCAAATATGGATCAGAGGTAACCAGCCGTGCATAATACCTTTATTGATGTCCTGGTTACCCCCTCACCATCACAATCATACCTTATGGTGATGTCACATCCTTTTGAACTAATGTAACCTATCACATGGTACAGCATCACATGGTATATATATAGATATATAGATCTGACACACTTACCGAGAATATTTCTGGCTGGGTGGAGGGCATTCTAAAACCACTTGTCCGGAACACACCCAGCTATATCCAGGATACCACCGACCTGCTAAACAAACTGAATGCCATTGGCCCCCTCCCTACAGGAACACTACTAGCAACTATGGATGTAGTCACTTTATACAAACATCCCCCACGAGGATGGGATTTCAGCCTGCAGATACTTTCTGGGATCGCAGGAGCCACTCACAGAGACAGTGACTAAATGCATTGAATTTATTCTGACCCATAACTACTTCACATTTGGAAATGACACATACCTCCAGACAACCGGGACCGCTATGGGTACTCGGATGGCGCCACAGTATGCCAATCTGTTCTGCGCAAAACTGGAAAGTGACTTTCTGTCCACCTGTCACTTGAAACCCCTTACATACCTTCGCTACATCGAGGACATCCTCCTGATTTGGTCCTCTGGCGAACAGGACCTCCTACAGTTCTATGACAACTTCAATACTTTCCACCCGACCATCAACCTCAAACTCACCCATTCCCCGGATGAAGTACATTTTCTAAACACCACCATTACTATAAAGAACAACCAACTACAGACTTCTGTATACCGCAAACCTACAGACAGAGCCAGCTATTTGAGGGACAACAGCTTCCACCCGACACACACCAAACATGCAACCATCTACAGTCAAGCCATACGATACAATCGGATATGCTCCGACACAGCAGACAGAGACCAGCGGATTAAAGCCTTGAGATCAGACTTTATAAACCGTGGATATAACCACAGAATTGTAGACCAGCAAATTCACAAAGCCACCAGAATACCAAGAAGTGATCTCCTTGAATACAAACAGAAGGAGACAAGCGACAGGGTACCTTTGGTGGTCACATATAACCCACACCTAGGAGCCCTACGCAAGATCGCCAGGGAACTACAACCCATCCTCCAGGAAGATACAAGACTGCAACAGGTCTTCCCTGAAGCACCCTTATTATCATACAGACAACCCCATAATCTCAAGAATATTATGGTGAGGAGTAAAGTATTCAGCAGTACAACTGAATGCGGGACAAAACCATGCCAGGACCCAAGATGCAAAACCTGCGCAATGCTCTACACAGCGGACACAATACAAATACCACACAAGAATCGAGAATACAAAATCAGAGGAGGGATCACCTGTTCCTCCAGCAATGTCGTGTACCTCATCATGTGCATGAAATGCCCAGGGGGCTGCTACTACATAGGTGAGACAGGACAGGGGCTAAACAAGAGAATGAACCTGCATCGCCACAGCATCACACGCAGAACAAGAGACAGTCCTGTTGGCGAACATTTCTCTGACTCTGGCCATAAGATGAATGATCTGAGGGTTGCCATACTCAAAGGTAATCTTAAAACCCCGAAAGAGAGACGGTTGCATGAATACAAATTTATGCAACTGTTTGGGACACTTAGCAGTGGCCTAAACAGAGATCGAAATTTTATGAGTCATTACTGACACTAGCGAACTCTCTTCCCATGAGCGCTAAAGGCCATGTATGTACATACTGTGCTATATGTATGCACACACAGCTGTCTCTCACACATACTAATACTCCTTATTTTTCCATCCCTATACACCAATAGGGACCACATAGTATCCACACACACTTTTAGTTGTGCTACATACTCTCACATTTCCACACCCACCCACACCATTTATATCCCCTCTCACTCCACACACACCTTGTGTAGAGCACTGTTTATACTGTGGGCTCTCCATTCATTTTTATTCACACTGATACACATACACACTCTTTCTTCACTTGCTTTCAGTTACCCTTTGACACCTCCAGCCATAAATCTCATCCACACCGGGGGAAGGACCAGCACAGATAACATTCCAAGAGACACTGTTTTTAAGTAATCCTTGCTTCATTCATTGTAACATCGCCGGAACAAGAGATCAGTGTATCTCGGAAGCTCGCACAAATAAAAGCATTTCGTTAGCCACAGAACGGTATCATCTATTTATTTTTTGATTATTGAAGCTCGGCTAACACGGTACTGATACCTCTACATATATATATATATATCTATATATATTATATATATATTATATATATATAAAGCAGGAATGTTAGAGCACTGCGTGAAATAGGGTTGGAGGCTAACTTAGAAAAATAAAATGCTTTATTGAGATGCATAATAGCAAAAACCTACAGACAAGGTCCTGTTGTGGGTGTGTGGGTGTGTGTGTGTGTGTGTGTGTGTGTGTATATATATATATATATATATATATACACACACACACACACACACACACACACACACACACACACACACACACACACACACACACACACACACACCACCACACACACATTCACATTAAAAAAAACCTCCCCAATACATATAAAAAATACCACAAGCCCCCCAATACATATACAAATTCCCCTAGTGGATGGTGGGGGGGGGGGTGGTTGCCGGTTGGCGGGGGGAGTGAGGAGCCGGCTGGATGAGGCTGGGGAGGGCCACATGCGCTAGGCCCAAAACTGTTTGTAGCGCTGCGTGTAGGAGTGGTCTGCCGGTCTGAATGCTGGGCCGGGATTTGGGGTGGATGATGCCAGTAGGTGTGGGGGCCTGGGGGGAAGTGGAAGGTGGATGCTGGTTTGGGGGGGGGGAAGGTGGATGCCGGTGGGGGTGATACCCTGTCTGGGGAGGGTGCGCGGAGGACAGTGCTGATATTTGGTAGGGGAGAGGAGAAGGTGGATGCCGGTAGGGTTGATGGGAAGATGCAGTGGATGCCGGTATGTGTCAGGGGAAGGTGCGGTGGATGCCGGCAAGGGTGAGGGGAAGGTGGATGCCGGTAAGGGGGCCAGTGGGGGATCTGAACTGGACGGACACTCACTACACAGACTGAGACAAAAAAAATCATACAGACACACACACACCAGATAACAGTCAGCATGTACAGTACTTAACATTTATGTTGTATGTGATTAAGCAGCTGCACAGCCGGGAACATTCAAACTCGCTTCTCCCGCTTGTGCAGTTGCTTATATTAGCTTGTAGTCTGCCCCACTCCCCGCCCATGAGGAGGGCCCTGATTGGATCCCCTCTCCTCATATTTTTTTTTGACACTGGTTTTTCTAAGACACTTTTTTTTCTGACACACTGGAGGCCCGGCTGCGGGCCCCTGACTCAACGGCCCGAGACGCCAGTACCTTCTGTCCCACCCTGTTGTTGGACCTGCAAATAGGTAAAAGAATACAAATATGAATAAGAATTACATATCTTTGACATGAGCATTGTAGCTTAGTGGTAAGAAAACTGTTAAAATCCCTGTGTCATCGGTCCATGTAACCTTGAACAAGTCACTTTATTTGCCCATCCCAAGAGACAAAATTAGATGTGATAACATCAATGCAAATATTCTTGCAAGTTCTTTGGACAGGGCTCATTGTTCCTGTAGAATTCTATGCTTTCTATTTTGTGCTACATCAGAAAAAAAATATATGAGAAAGGGACAACTAAGATCAGGGCCGCTGAAAAGGAGGGGGGGAGGAGGAGACCTGGGTCAAGTGTCCTGGGCCCCGTGGCTCTAGGGGGCCCAGCGGCTGATCAAAGCAGTTGGGCCCAATCTCTTTCCGTGCCCAACTTATTTGCACAGTTGCCTGTCCTCTTGTTGCCGACGGATCTTGGCTTTTCCCCAGCTGCAGGCCTCCTTCACTGAAACTAACACTGTTCCACGCCGTGCCTCTGACATCATTGCGCCCTGGGCCCAGCTTGGAGATTGTTTCCATAAAATATAATATTTTTTTGTTCAGGACGTTCAGTTCTCACCTGTTCCTGCCCATAGACCTTGATGGGTATTTATTTACATGCCTGTTTTGAAACCATTTTTCAGTCCATACTGTGTTATTTACACAGGAATTGGACCACATTAGTTCGTTGGTTGACTCTATGTAAAAATCAATAACATTGAAAGAACAGACCTGGCCCCGATTTCTGGTCATCAATATTTCTTACTCTAACACTTTCTGTATCCCAGTGCAAATACTTAAACCACAATTTTTGTTATATTTTGTTATAAAACAATAGTTGCCTTTATTCCCCCAGCCCCCCCATATCCTTAGGAACAATGCAAGTCTTCTCTTTTCAGTACATACATATATTATCACCATCATCATTGTCGTCCCTTTTCAATCCCAATCCACTGCTGGATGAAGGCATCTCCAATGATCTTCCAGGCACTGCGATTGTAAGCCTCTATGTTGCCATGAAACTTCTCAAATATGTATACCTTGTGTTGTAATACATTGCTATAAATATAATTACTATTACAATTACAGGTATGCTTAAAGTGAGACAGTGTAGTACAATAGGGAATTTCATGCCTCCTTCACAGGCTCCTCCTCAGATCACACCACTCAATCTAACCACTGTGTGTCAACTTTTAGCCCACAAGGTACTCATTGTAATGCCACTACCAACAATCCTTGACAGCAGTTTAACTACTGTATGACTTAACAATGGGCTGAATGAAGCTAAGTTTGAAGACCTGTAGATATACTCAGGTGTATATTATCTTTACCCAAGATAGCCTCATTGTGCCTAGAATTAAACCAACCCAATACAACTCTCACGTCATTTGATTTAAAGGGTATCATCCTAGTTTTCCTCACACTTCGCTGCCACCATCAGTTTGGTGTAATCAGTCCCTTAAAGGTGTAATCTCCACTATTCATTGTTTTGCATTTCATTTTGATAACAGAGGCTCCTGTGGAGCGTCATTTTTGATGAAGGAAAATAGTGCACTTGCATTTCTATGTCCAGCCTAGCTAGGTATTGTTTCACAATGGAAATCACGATTTATCACAAGTCTTCCTAATACCATTGTTGGTAACTAACAAAATGAAGAAAGAGGGCAGTAGCAGTTTCATGGGTGTTTCTTGCTATTGTTTTCTGTCTCTTCTTCTCTTGCTTAACCCTACTACCCACAGCTCTTCCTGATATTGAGGAGACTATTATATCTACAGCGGCATCAGGTGAGTTATATGTCTGTAGGCAAGCTGAAACAAGACAATAATAACTAGTTACATAGTTGATGAGGTTGAAAAAAGACATATGTCCATCAAGTTCAACCTATGCTAAATTTAGACGACATACTTTATCCTATATCTGTACTTACACTATATTGATCCAGGGGAAGGCAAACAAAAACCCCAGTGAAATATCATCCAATGATAGAACCCTTTCCTTTGTTGCTGGTGAAATCTCTTTTCCTCCAACCTTAAAGATGACCCTGTGTACTTTATACTGCTCTTGGGATGACTAGTTCTTTTGAAAGCTCCTTGTACTGACCCCGAATATATTTTTAATATCATGTCAATAATAATTGACAAGTCTTGTTAAGATCATCAAAAACTAGCTTTTAAATTATTATTTACCTTAGCGGGTAACCACTATGGTAATTAAGGGGTAAACTCCTCCCACTATCTCCAGGGGGCCTAATCACCCTCCCTGTGGCAACTAGGCCCCCCATCAAACACAGTAATGGACAATAGCCCTATTAGCCAAATATGGCTAATACCACCTTTGTCCATTTTTGAAGAATAAAAAACATTAAAATACAAATTGCAATACAATAAAAACAAACACTAGCCATTACATTACAGTAATTGATTGTCACTGTGGTTACCTATGCCCTCAATGGAATAAATGTAACAGAGACAGATGCGACTATGAAAATGACCATGTAATAAATTGGTCAAAACATGACAACACGACAAGATTAACTGCCCATAAATGTGAGACAAATTATAAACTCCAGAGGTTTCATTTATGGAATTCTGAATCCAATTCCAGAAAACATACATACCTCCAATAATTATCAGAGCAGCAATATAAATAGGAGCTCAAATAGACATTATATCAACTACAGAGAAAAATCCCTTTATGAGAAAAGGAGAAATTATGCCAACTATCAGGAGAGGATGAGAAATAGAAAAAGATAAGAATTTTCCCATAAATATAGGGAACCCACATCCTCTTCTGTTCTTTTTTAGAGGAGGAGAGCAGATACTCCTGGAGGAAACCACTAGCACATTGGGCACAGAGGAACCGATTTTCTCTACTTCTGGAAGAATATATCATTGCCTCCACATTGAGGAGAAAAAGAGACGATGGTTTAAGAGGAGTACTGGGAGGAAGACATTTGAAGCAAAAAAAAAAAAAAAGAATTAAATAATTAATACAGAAAGTGTTTTTCATATTAGTGATATCACTTTAAGCATGGAATAACTGGGAGTGTTATCTAAGCGTTTACAATTTGCACCGACTGTAGGACCAAGTTCCTTTAAACTATTTGTAGACGCAAACAAATAAATGAGAAAGTTAACCATTAAAATACATTTTTAAAGAGAAATTTAGAACTCCACAATCATTGTTCCAAATGAAGACAATACAAGCACTTTTAAACATTCAAAATTGGAAACAAAAATCTTCTTTTTACCCCCTATCTGACAAAGGAATTTTTGTTAAGACTTTTTCACATGATCCTACATGATCTAACATGATTTTGATTTACTGACTGAAAACAACTCCAGAAGAGTAATCTTGCTAAACAAGAAATTCAAGCTGTTGAAAATGTATGTATGTATGTATATCTTTATTTATATAGCACCAAAAGTGTACTCAGCGCTTCACAAAGAATACAGAATAGGGAATTATTATAATACAATAAGCGCAGCAAAATCAGACAATAGGAAAGGAAATCCCTGCCCCGAAGTTTACAATTTAAGTGGTATGTTGGGAGACTTTACAGAGACAGCAGGTGAGGGAATAAGTGTAGTGGATGGCAATGCTTGGCCACAATGGTTGATAGGAGTGACTGTGGGTCTTGGACAATAGGCATGAGTGCAAGCTATTGGGATGCTTGATTTGTGAGGCGAGTTTTAAAGGTTAGTCATTATTAACACAATTAGTAGGGAAAGAGGTGGCAGGGAGGCGTGGGTGAGAGCAGGTGTGTATATGGCTGGGTCCAGGATTAGGAGAGATATCCCAAGCAGCAGGAAGGAGTAGATAGATAGAGGGTGTGAATAGAGGATTTGTGGGGCTGCTTTTTATTGAGGCGTAAAGAAGATGTTGGGAAAGTGGTCTAGAAATAATGGTGCAGTGTATGGGCACAGGCATAGGTGGAGGGGAAGAGAGATGAAGAAATGTGATAGGAGGGGGTGGGGATGTTGGAGAGAACAGAAATGTTTACAAAGGAGTGAGGAAACAGTCAACAGAATAAGCAATAGGGAGGGCATAGTGAGATGCAGGAGGAGAGACTTCTCAGGTATTGGAAGATAGGAAGAGTACAAATTATCAGAGCATTTAGTTCTCACAGTTGTAGAGTTGTTGTAGTTAAAGTGTAGAGTCCAGATCCTCTTGTATTGATCACCTCAAATTTCAACTCCAAAATTAACTCCACAGACACTTTGGCAGACAATCAAGATTTAGGGCTCTATGCAGTAAGCGGCGAAAAAGTGCAATCGGCAAGGGTACCTTATCGGCATGATTCTGGCGATTTTCCCTCTTCGTATGCAATAAGTGCCGAATCCATTCCGAATCAAGCCGAAAACATTTGCGCCCACTCTGCTGATGATTTGCCGATCACACACAGGTGCATCGGCGTGCATGGTGGGGTGCTGTTAGGTTCGCCAATTAAACTTCTTGCTGAATCTGCCGAAGCAAGCATGTTTTTGATTGAGCGGCCCATTTAAAGGCAGCGTGTATTGTTATTCATTCTCTGTGTTGTTGGGAGTGAGAGAGAGAGAGACACACAGAGCTGGCCGATTTACAAATTTCATATTGACTGAGAGAGTTGTTGGGTATTGTGAGACGTTTGTCCTGTGTTTTGTTTACATCTTTGTCTTGTTTTCCATTTGTAAGTGTTCAGTGCGATTGGCTTTAAATTTCTTTTCTGTTCTTTGTGAGTGCTAGAGGTATGGCCGCAAGGCGTGGGAAGAGTGATGCTGGTGTGAGTGGTAGTGGTAGTCGTCCGAGTATGCATCTGAGTGAACGTAGGGTTCAGGGGAGTGCTGTTGCTGCGAGTGCGAATGGTGTTGCTGGGAGTGCAACTGGTGTTGCTGGGAGTGCGACTGGTGTTGCTGGGAGTGCGAGTGTTGTTGCTGGGAGTGCAAGTGGTGTTGCTGGGAGTTCGAGTGGTGTAGCTGTGAGTGCGAGTGCTGCTGGTGGCTCTGTTGCTGGTGCTGCTGGGGTGTCTGGTGGTGGGGTGGTTGCTGGTGGGCCGCTTTTGGAGTCTCTTCCATTGGAAGAAGAAGAGTCCAGTCAGAAGCAGCCAAGCTCGGGGCCTGCACGTATTCGGAAGAAACGTCTGGAGCGCCCACATAATCCTCGGTTCAATGAACAGGAAAATACAGTTCTTGTCACAGGGATTCTGGAGCACTATGACTGTCTGTATGGCCATTTACTAGGTACGTCTATCTTTGCATTCATTCTTCAAAGACATGTTATCCTAGGTCATGTGAGGTGTCTTAATATCAAAATATTATTCCATAATATCTATCACTTCAACTTAATTGTTACACACATATTTTCCTCATGCTTTACAACGACAATAACAATCAGTCGTACAATTTGCCCAAAGTTCATACAATATTCATGCAAGCTTCCTTACATTTGTATGTTTACACGTAAATGCTCATGTGGTACACATATTACAACTAAAACAGCATGTTTGGTATTTCTTGGAACAGGTAGCAGTTTAGGAAACTGTTCAGTTTTTATAATAATAATTAACGTCATATATGATGTATGTATTTCAAGGGCGGACAAGTTCAGCATCAAAAAAAGAAATGTGCAATCAAATAACATTGGCTGTGTCTGCGTGTGGGAATCATGTCAGGGACCGGAAGAATTGTCGGAAGAGATTTGACGATATCAGGGCAACCTTAAAGAAAAAAATACAAGCACAACGGATGCATGCTTCTGGCACTGGAGGTGGGCCGCCAGCAAAAGCTCTCATCTTAACACCATTGGAGGAGCAGATGCGGGAAATTTTTTTCCCGTCGTTGTGGAGGGTTTGCCCGGGGACAGGGATATCGGAATTTATTCTGCGCCATTTCCACCAGGTGACAAATGTTACTGTACTAGGCGTGTCGTAGGTTACAGTTCTTATCTATATTTCCGCTGCTACTTATACTTTTTTCACAATATAAGCATACCTACATATATATCTGTATATATGTCTCTCTGTCTATATCTATATATCTATCTATATATATTTATATCTAGTTGTCCTACAAAAAGTAACAATTAATATATATGGTGGCAAAAGGTGGCACTGAGTGCTCATTTGCATGTCATTTCCCACAATCCCTTGCTGCGGTGGAAACACTGTATGCTGGCCGATGATGGGGAATGACAGGGTTGCAGACCTGTCTAAGACATGCAAATTAGCATACAGTAATATGTACTGTTGCTGTAAATATATATATATATATATATA
>WSYH01009235.1:0-26587 GCA_036426205.1 Ascaphus truei | reverse complement strand
TGTGTGTGTGTGTGTGTGTGTGTGTGTGTGTGTGTGTGTGTGTGATGGTGAGAAGGGGTGGGCAGGGTGAGGAGACACTAATCTACCGGAGTCATAGCAATGCTAACAGTGCATCTCTCAGGCTTTAATGCAGGGTCCCCTACCTGTTCGTCATCACCGCTACGCCCAGCATCAGAGCCGCTGTGCGGGGTCAGGGAGGGTGTGACAGATACCAGCACCTCGCACAGCCTGCGGGACTTGGGTTAGCTGCAGCTCCGGTCACTGAGTCCTGGTGAGCGGCGGGAAGGAGGGAGAGGGGTGGGGAGGAGAGGCTGGGAGAGGGTCCCGGAGCGCGAGGCTCCCTCTCCCCGGACGGGTCCACCACGCCCGGCTCTGACTCACCTCCGCCCACCCTGCACTGCAAATCACCCGGGCAGGAGGAGTTGCCATAGAGACAAAGGGGGGTAAAGGATGCAAGCCACGCCCACTTACCTCCTCCTATATGGCACCAATGACTGCAGAACAAGCATCCCACATCTGGGCACTCTTACTGCCTGGCCTCATTCAGTCGCCCCGCCCACAGCCCTCTTCTTGTCAATCAAGCCGTCCGCTCTCCGCCCCCTGCGGGTGATGTCATTATTACAACCTCCACCGGGCTGGTGGGCTGCTGACATGTGAGAAACGGGCTGGTGGGCTGCTGACATGTGAAAAACGGGCTGGTGGGCTGCTGACATGTGAAAAACGGGCTGGTGGGCTGCTGACATGTGAGAGGGGGGGGAGAGGGGGGGGCCTCTCTTGTGTGTCTCCTCTCGCTGCTGTCTTCTCTCGTCTCTGTGTGTCTGCTCTCTCTGTCTCGCAATTAGACGAACGGGTAGAGTTATTGTCAAGGCCTCTATCTATTAAAATTTGATCTCTTATAAAGGCGTTTTGGAAGTTTTACACTTGCTCCACATCATTAGAGGGGGTTTGGATTAGTGTATATGATACAATCCCAAACAGCTGAAGAAGGTGGGTGGCGCAGGAAAAATACTATGGTAACTGATTAGTGAATCCCAATACATTAGCTGAAAAAACAGAAAGGAACCCCTACGATATGTAAAAAAGGTCACAGGGGTGGCAATCCTGCTTACGGATGACTGTTTCGTTGAGTGTGTGGGTTATCCACCTTTGGCATTGAGTTAAAAAAGAAGAAAGGACACTACCAAGTTCACCTTATACAGTATACGTGTGTCTCGAAAAACACTTTTTTTGGCAAATCTCTCCGCATAAAAAGTTTCCACCTCAGTGTGAATAGCGTGGCGTGTTGGAAGTGCTTGAGGTTCAAATCTGCATCGGGTCATGTACAGTGACATTTGCTCTGAGCTACATATTTACTACTGTGCGATTTTCTTTTTCCAACAGTCAGGGAAAGAGAATTTCCTTGCACGTGGCGGAAGTGTGAAATCAGGTTCAAAGTACACAACACATTGTTGATTTACTAACCTCGAGTTTTTTCCACTCTTTGTTACATAAACAGCAACAGGTAAAATAACCCAAACTCTGAGAAAATAAATAATAAATCAAACCAGGTGCATACAGTACTACAAGAACAGCTGGACCCCCTGAATACCGGAGCTCCCTGTAACAAACTGAAAAAAGATTATGGATTAGTGGGCTCCAAGGCCCCAGATCCAGCAAGGGTCCATTATTGACTTAATGAGATGTTAACACCTCTTTACGTGCAATAGTTATGTTCACAAAGCTCACTATGCAGGGTTAAAGTGCAGTTACACACTTTTGCTTCCACTGAAAATGATGTTAGTGCTACTGATATGCATATTTGCATGAAGAGATGTCTTAGTTATCCGAGCTGCAATGACTGCTCCCAGGGTTATGGTGTGGGAAGCTTGCGTTTTTTTGTGGGTGGTCAGTGCAAGGGGTTTGGGAGGATCTAAGTGAGGGACATACGGAATTAGTTGTGGGGGGGGACCTGTGTGTTTCTTCTTTCTTCTCAGTCCAGACCAGCAGAAGCAGACACACACCAGAAGCAGCAGACAACGTGAGGATCAATTGGTTTCTGGCCCACCGTAGAGCAGTCAAGCATGACTGAGGTGGCAGCTTGGGGGATGATGTGTACCAATGGACATTCAGCCTTGACCAATCATTTTAGTACTTTTAATATGTCTTTGGTCTATATTATTTCTTGTAAAATATGGGTAAAATTTAATTCAATACTTTGGCCAAAATATTTTAAGCCACAACATGTCACTTTAGAGACTACCCATTCAGTGAGGTCCCCTCATAGGTCCTACCTACCCAATATTTTTCTATCTTATATATATTTTCCACTACATAGAGAGGACGGATACTGAGATAGAGAAACAATTCCCTTAGTGCGCCCTGAGAGACACCCAGCATTATATATAGAACTTAAACTTTTAATATTCGTTAAAATATACAGTAGGGTGTTGGGGACCTTGACAATAGACAACCACAAAATTAATTAAAAGCGGAGCGTAACTGGCGAGAACGTGATAGTGCTAAAAAAACTATTTGACTAGTGGTTCTATCAGTAATTGATATCTGCCCTGCCACAATTAATACACTATAAGATTCTCCTAGTTGTCTGGCTGGATTCTTTAAAACCTCCCTGCCTGTTAACACCACTCATCTTACTATTGGTTAACTAGGGTAACAAACTGTTGCTTTGGATGCTGGACATATATCTTTGCATACATCTATACTGTTGCTATCTTCTACAGTCATACCCCGGTCCCGCATTAACGTCGCAATGGGACCGGAGCATTATGGTACAGCGAATGTACTTAATGAGCACTCCTTTTTCCCCACTTATCTATGCATGTACTGTACTGCAATCTTTCATAACGTGCAATAACTGATGTAAAAACACATGTGTACCCGGCTCTAGTAGTCGACTCCCCGCTTGCGCCACAGCTTCGGTACAGGTAGGGGGAGTCGGTATTGGTATTGCAGGACGTGCTACCGGCCGCATGGCGTGAGCTGCCGTTTTCCTATTGAGCCGATCTGTTTTTTTTACTTACTCCGCGAGTGTACTTAAATTGAGTGTCCTTAAACCGGGGTATGCCTTAGTACTAAAATGATCAAGTTGTAATAACCAATAAATTATCTGTACTCATAGATCCTCTCTTCCACTCCTGAGTTGCAGAAATAATAGGTCGGAGACTGTTCCCTATGCTAACAGGCATCGCCTATATAATGATGTTGGTATCTGAAGACATTGGTGGCTCGATACTTGTTCCGAAACTGGCACTAGTAAACTCCCATATAGTGGGCAGTATAATTACCCTCCCACCACTAAACAGATTGTTTTCCCTTTAGTTGGGCGAAACTTAGAGTCACACTTATGGTGGATGGCCCCCCCCAAAGTGTATACTCCATATCATACTCAGTAAATGATAGCAAAATAAGTTTAATTCCAATCGCAACATTTTTAGTATAGTAAATGTAAGTGGCAGAGCGTTCTGTCTTGCTGCCCCACGACTGGCCAGTCCTTCCGCAATGCTCTTACTGTTCCAGACCCCTCACCTCTCTGAGACAAGCTGACGTCGCTCGTTAGCTGACGTCAACTACCCGACGACTTTCAACAAACATCTTTAGGCTTCATCTGGGGCAATTTTCCATGTTGCTTCCATACGATTCTGATTGGGATACTCTGATAGTTTGATAGATTATGTAATCCTATTGTTGGTGTTATATTAATCAATCCGGAGAGTACATCTAGTCCCTCTCCACAACCCGATTGGGTGTTCACACCGTAGAAGTATGGAGCGGATTTGCTAATGAGTCGCCGAATGAATGTTGAGCTTACCAGCATATTAGCATATTCATTAGGTGTAATTGGTATGTTGTTGGGGATTTTCTAAGTCTTGTTCAAGTACACGCCAAGTAACCATAGTAGTATTTATGATGCTGTCTCCATTGGATTGTATACGATGATCGTTTGTTATTACTGTATACAGTCTTTCCATGCTGTGTCCGTGGTGTCCATACTGTACAAAGTGGAGCCAAAGGTGAGTCGTAAAAGATAATAATAAATACCCTACTTAATTCACAGAGAGACCTTCAGGAAGTCAAGCACAATAATTCTCATAATGTCTATATGTATGGTCTTACAAAAAACTGACAATTAATGAAATGAAACTTAGACTTTTGAGTGCCACCAACTGCTACAGAGTGCTTGAGAAAGATCCAACTCCTCATCTGCCAAGGGAATAAAAATCCTTCTGGATAGGGTCCTATACTATAACGTCAGTAAATACCAAACAAGAACACAATATTGCTCAAATCAAACCCGCAGGTAGCTACGTTTTACACATTCCCAAAATCTATAAAAAATTCAATCAAACCCCCCAGGACGCACCTATAGTTTTCTAAAACCTTTTGTCATCTCTCTTCCTCCTACCTTCGTGATACACATGATGTTCTAAGGGACGGAGGTTAATAACCTAAGAACAGGCACCCTATTAGCAGTTTCGACTAGAATCACTGAACAGAACACACGAGTTCCACATTCCGCAGTGGTAACACGATTGTAATCATACTTCCTACAAAGTCAAGCACCTTTCATCTGAATGCACAACACTTTGTATGTGATCACGGACGCGAGACATTTCGCATGCATAGGAGATACTGGCCACACCCCATAACGGGGCCTATCTTAGGAGTCAGGGGAGCCCCAAACCGGATAATCAATTGCGGTTCATTTTCCGGAGACCCCCTTCTACAATAAGGTGGTGTTAAATTTAAAAACCCCCCCGTATCGCCTTGAGAGCGCGGATTAGAGTACACTGATTCAGACCATCTCTCTTACGCTTGTCTCTTACGACAGAAAGGACTCACACACATCCGGACCCCCTTCTGTGTTAATCCGATGGCCATTATCTGCTGCAGCACTTTTGAGAGAATCGCAGGACTTCTCGAAATTCAGTTAGAGAAATGTTCAAATAACGCTGTGCATCTGTAGCGGCCATGAAGGTAGCTACACTTCACAAGCAGTAATTCACTTTTTAAGATAAAATAATATAAATACACATAAAGGGGAGAGGTGCTCAAGACATAACAGTAACATTTTCGAAAGGGATTCCCTGCTCCCAAGAGCTTACAATCTATTTGTTGGTAGGAAAGACGTACAGAACAATAGGTAGGGGCGTCCTTGGTAAGCACGTCGGGCAGGGGCCAAAGGTGTATGTATAACATTGTAAATCTACATCACTCATGATCTACTCATATGCTTTTCTTAAGCAGTTGTGTGGTTTGATGTGGGTCTTAAATGTGGATATAGAGGATGCGTTGTCTTTTCCCCTCCCCCCCTTGTTTTTTACTCTGTTTTGTTCCCTAATCTTCCCTCCACCCCCCCCCTCTCCCCCTTTTTTTAACCTCTCCTTGTTTACTGATTAGTTCAATGCTAAATTTCCTACCTAGCCCCATTAGGGTTGGCTTTTTGATCGGTATTACTCTTGAATTACCATTTTCATTCACATATTGACGATGTGTCTGTTTTTTCACACTGAGTACTGGGAACCATTAGAAGTGGAATCCTAATTTAACCATTCAAAAAAGACATGCAGATATACTCATGGGTTATCTATCTCATCTTGTTTAACGTACATATTACACAGTGGCTTTTCCGTTTTGGGACGAGCAATTAGCTCTGAGAGTCGTACTTCTTATCCCAACTAAAAAATCAGCATGTTTGGCATTCTCACCTAACTTCATGCACCATATGCTATGATTCCCACTATTTGTTTTCTAAGCTCTAATGCAATTCCTCGGCTTAAATGCCCCAAATGCTCCACTCTGAGGAGCCAATGATGTATGCCAAGCACGGTGCCAATTCCTGCTGTCCTTTCGCAGCAAAAGTAATTAACCTACCAACCTCCTAATGAGATCAGTGATATCTGACGACTCAGTGCACCATGTCAAGAAAGGCCGGGAAGAGAGCACACTTTCTTTAAATTCATGCCAGTGAAAAACATTAATTGTGGTTAAACTCTGTGTTGAAAATAGAGCAATACTTTGTTATGTCATTTAGTAAAATTGCAATATCGGGCTACATACAAAATGTAATGGACTATTTCTATGTTCAGTGAAGGTAATCTTTTATACTAGTGAACATAACATCTCCAGTACAGATACATACAGTATAAGGCCTTTTAAAGAACTGCACAGGAGCCAGCATCAAGAACTTTGTTGTACATTTTATCTAAGGCTATCGCTCCCATGGTTTTCTGATAGCCAAGGCCTTGGCCTTATCATACAAAGGAAGGATTTCATTCTCTGTTCTGTAAATACCGAAGACAGGAGAGGGCGTTGGTGGTATTTATACTTTTTTATTGGACCGGCCAAGTATTTGGGATATGTAACAGCGTTCAACTCTATCAAACACAGTGAAAGGGGGAAGGGGAGGGAGGAAAGAAAGAGAAAAAACCCTCGCTACAGACAAAACAAGCCTCATAGAGGGGCTACAATCAGGGCAATTGTAGCCAATAGCATCATAGAAAAGAACCCCCCTGTAATTAGCAACTCTGAATTGGCTAATAAGGGTTACTGGAAACTAATGTATAACACCAAGTAAGGATAGCCCAATAACTGAATGGTACCAAACCATGAGAGGGGTCAGTTTCTGGATTTGGTCATATCAAACATGTAGAAGTACGGTAATACAAATATTCAAGTCCTGGAAATTTGGGTAACATGATCATAACATGGTCCATTTGAAATAAATTATCAAAAAACAGATTACTGGGTTCAACAAGACTTTAAACTTTAGAAGGATATTTTTAATAAACTGAGGTCTAATCTGTAGTAATACAATGGATGATTTTTTTGCAGGGTAGAATGTAGAAGATAATGGGCAGTCTTCAAATCATTAGAAAAAGCACACTTATTCAGTGTATACCCTTGGTTAATAGTATAAAGAAATAAGTCAAAACAATGTGGCTAATAAACAGTAGGGAGGAATGGAACCAAGAAGAGGAAGGCCGTTTAGATCTTAAATCAGAAGGGGACGAGACATCTGTAATCATATTATAAGGAATGTAACAAAATTGCAAAAGGGCACTTAAATAGCAAAATGTATAATAAAAAAGGATTGGCAATAGATAAGGTCACCCTAAAAAGTTTCGTTTAAGACCTTAATAACAAAAAAATAGAAAAGAAAATATAGGACCCTTTCAGGTGTGAATGGGCAGGGCATATTATTGGAGTAAGGAAAAAGCTGAGGTCTAAACAAATTCTTGCCTCTGTGTTTACCAGGAAGATCAGTTCAATAGTTAAGTGCCGCGGAGGAAGCCACCACCTCCATATTAATGAACAATTGGGTAACGAGGAAGAAGTTCATAAGCGAGCTTGAAAAATTTTCAGCAAATAAGGGCACCTGGCCACCGCTGGCATCCATCCAAGAGTTCTCAATGAGTTAAGGCTCAGGTAATATCAAAACCATTATATTTAATATTCAAGGACTCCATTTCCACATAGGCTCAGTACCACAAGATTGCGAAAGCAGATGTGGTGCCTATATTTAAAAAGTGAGCTAGAGTCACAATCCCGGTGATTCAGACCTTAAGCCTGACTTCAATAGTAGGGAAAGACTAACTTGAAGGTTTACTACGGGATAATTTTTCAGAAACCTAATGGAAAACAAAATTTTAGTAATAGTCACATGGATTTCTGAAGGATAGATCTTGCCAAACTAAAACCTTCATGTTGTGTCTTTGGGAATTAGTAGGATTTAACCAGGGTAATGCAGTTTGATGTGGTCTACTTAGATTTTGCAAAGCTTTGATACGGTTCACACAAGAGGTTGGTGTACAAAATAAGAAAATTGGACTCCTAATAACATATGCACCTGGATTGAAAGAAACTGTTTTAAAGCCAGACAACAGAGGGTTGTCATAAAATGGAACTTTTCAGGTGGGCTAAAGAAAGTCGTGAGTGGAGTACCTCAAGTATCGGTACTGGGACCCCCTGCTTTTTTAACATTTTTTATTAATGACCTTGAGGTTGGGATCGCGAGCAAAGTCTCCAGCTTTGCTGTGATACTAATTGTGTAAGGTACTAGAATCAGAGCAGGATGTAATGTCTTCAGAAGGACTTGGAGAGACGGAAACATGGGCAGGTAAATGGCAAATGAGTTTAATACAGAAAATGTAAGGTTATGCATTTGGGTTTGGGAAATTTAGGCAAGAATAAAAAGGCGACTTACAAATTAAATGGAGATATATTGGTGATCCCTTGATGGAGAAGGATTTAGAGAGTGCTTGTAGACTGCAGGGTTAGCAAATAGTGCCCAATTTCATGAGTCAGCTGCAAAGGCAAACAGATCTTATCTTGCATCACCGGGCAATGGAATGGGAAGGAAGAACATAATTATGATCCCCTTTACAAAGCATAGTAAGACACACACTTGAATAGGGGTACAATCTTTGGGCACCAATCCTAGAAAATACATTATGGAACTAAGAGAGTGCAGAAAGAGCCAACCAAATTAAATAAGGGGGTGACATTCAACTTATGAGGAGAGGCTAGCTAAATTAGATTATTTACATTAAAAAGAGGCCTCTAAGAGGGGATATGAATAACTATATACAATATATTCATGGGGACCATACAAGTAGCTTTCAAGAACTTTCATCCCACGGCTACAAAGACTCGGGGCCATCCCTTAAGTTTGGAGAAAGGAAATTTCCACCGAGCTACAAAGGAAAGGGTTCTTTACCGAGTACGGGCAGTTCAAATTGGAATTCATTACCATGGAGACTATATGGCAGAATACTAGATTTGTATTCAAAACAAAAGGTTTGTACATCTTTTTAGATGGAAATGGTTACAGTATATACCACCATAAGAGATACATGGGAAGGATGTTGATCCGGGATTAAAATCCGATTGCCAATTCTGGAGTCAGAAGGCATTAATTTTTCCCCTAATGGGTTTTTTTTGTTTGCCTCCTCTGGATAATAAGTACGTCATAGATAATAAGATAAAGGTATCTGTTGTCTAAATTTAGCATATTGAGAACGTTGAGCTTACGTCTTTTTTCAACCTCAGTCTACTATGTAACGAGTAACTAAATTGAAATGAAATGGTGGATTCGTTAAAAGCAAATGCTTTATTATGAAGTACTCAAGTGGTAAAATAAGTGGACTAAGGTCAGCAGACTGAGCCTAATAAAGACTGAGGCCAAAAAGTAGAGAATTAAAAATCAGGGTAGTTAACAAAGAACACTGTAATACAGCAAAGCTTGGGGCACTGAAAGCCCCACTATCCCTCTAAATGGCTGTGTGTCCTTCAGTCCAAATACTGTATGGAAAGCCAAATAATAGCTCAGAACCAATAGTCCAGATTATACACGTAATATAGGAGATATAGAGTCTATTCATACATACTCTCACATAGAAATATCATTGTAACCCACTATATTCTTCTATTTGGAGCACGGTGATAATATGATCATATATCCGCGGGCCTGTACACAGGGATAGCCTGATTTGTCCGGCTCCCCGGGGTGGGGGCCACCCTGTGCTCCGGTAGTCACGCTACGATAGTGGACCACTATAATATATTTATTTAGAAAACCCACAGTGAACCTGCTGTAGATAGTAAAGTGCTGTAGTCTTTTTTAACCCACAAACCCACAAACCCACCCCTAAAACCCCTCAAAGAACGCACCGCACCCCCCACCCATCCACTTTGACTCAATCCCTCCCAGGTCTGCACTGTGACCTCTGTAGGAATCAGTGCATACGCAATATTGCGTGTCTGTTCACTGGGGTAGCCTTGCGTCGGAGTTGTGTCTCCAATGATCATGCGTCGGGAATCAGAGCTGAAGTATTGAATATAACAACCTTTACCTTTTTGTACTGTAGCTGCAGATAGTTTGTGTGACAGCTATTCCGTTTCCTAGAATCAACATTCCATCAGCTATATCCCAAAATAAATTGTGGTCGAAAATACTTAACTATGCTGATTACGAGGTGGTATCGCAATTACTAGAAATTAACAGTATCAGAGACAAGAAACTAATTGCCGCCCGGTATTTTGAGCGGTTTAAGTGCACCTTACCCCACTTCAACACGACACATAAAGCTGTTTTCCACACTCCGGACGATTAATACACTACAGTGTAGTGAGCTTATAGCTTTAAAAGCAGATGTTAGCTTTCTAATACGTGGCATGTGGTCTGGACAGAGTGACAACTGCTATCGTCTGACACAATGTCGTCCCTGATCACTCTGACGTATTAAACGCTACACTTATCAGTACCTTGTGGTCCATAAACATCGGTATAAAAAACCCCTGACCCCATAAACCAAAAAGAACACCTCCTGTAATGACCATATAGGTTAAAGATAGTTATATAAGACACTAGTATCCCCTTGACGAAGCACTTATTCGCGAAACCTGTAGGAGGAGTTTACACAGTTGGTGACGTCGACAGTTGGGTGGACACACAGTTTTCTGTGTGCCCCCTGATACCGGCCCCCCCCCCCCTTTTTCCCCATCCTGAACCCCAGGACACAGCCGTATTCCGTTCTCGTGTGGGTTGTTATCCAGCGTCATACCGGTTGAGGACCTGGAGCAGAGAGTCTGACGTCATTTCCTGTAGCCTTGAAGGAGGTAATCACATCAGCCAGCCGCATGCTCAAGCAGCGTTGAAAGCAAGGGAGTACATCCTACTGAAGGCAAACACCGCCATGAGACGCTCCACAGGCTTAGCACATAAAGTAACCCGCAAAATTTGGCAAGCTGAGATTTACCCTTTATCTTCACAAACATCACATCTCCTTGGAGTTCCAAGTACAGACTACATCTCCTAACATCTGGCATATTGGCACATCCTTCATCAAGCAGGCAAAAATGTTTTGTTTTTTTTATTGCAGTTCCCCTATGTTTTTATTATGTCCAGATTTTTTAAACATTCTAAATAACTATTTTCCTTTTGCTAAATTTTTGCCGCTTTTTTTTCCTTTTTTTTTTCTTTTGATGATCCAGATAGTAAGACCCCGGTGTTAGATCACTCCTCCGAATGTGAGGGTATAGTGCTTGAATGCGCATAATTTTTTTTGATGTGGGTCGTGAGGCAGCAGGCAGTCTCTGCAACCACCCCACTGACGTCAGTACATCCTATGCCGCCGTACGTTGCGCAAGTGGCTTTGTCAATGCTGAGTAACTTGGTCATAATAGCATTTACTTTTAAAAAAACGAATCCACCATTTCATTTCAATTTAGTTGTACCCATTCATTTGAGGCTATCCTACTTGGTGTTAATCATTAGTTTCATACCCTTATTAGCCCAATATTTCAGAGGGCTCTCTTATAGGGGATTCTTCCTCCTTATGTATTAAAGCTTTCAAATCTCTCAGCCGTCCTTCATCGGGTCTGGCAGAAATACAGAAACAACAATAATTATCTATATATAGTGTTGTCAGAACGGATATTTGGTTACAAACGGATGTTACGAGAATGGGAATAAGGATAATATGTCGCCCTGTTTCCCCTATGTAACACAAATGGCTACTACTGGTGCTCCATTTTTACACCTGTTTGCTCACAGGGGCCTAAGCTTCCACCACTTAGAGCCTGGGGCATATACTTAAAACCTTTGGTGCAGCGACTCCCCTGAGGGGGATTCCCCCCAACGTAGTGGGAGAGCCCCTCACCAGGACCCAAACAATGTACCACACACGCAGGATGAATCAAAGGCCCTTTCCTGGCACCATATAATCTTACCTCTATCGTCTATTAAACTATAAGTACTAATGTACACAAGCCAACACACCTATCACGTCGTATCCCCACCACAGTGTAGTTACCCCACACCGTGCCGGAGAATCCCAGTCCTCACAAGGTCCCGCCCCACAGTATCCGCACAACCCAAACCCAATGTTGTGTGACCGCGTGGCCCACTGTGAGTTTAGTTATAGTTTGGTTGCACTTTCTGTCAGACCTGCCCGGGTTGCTCCAGCACCCAGGCGCGCCGACAATGACCCAATAGGGATCCACCGATCCAACGCTGTCCTCCACGGTGCGGTCCTGGACCTCCGCTCGGTGGTATCCTGCTGGTAGTGGTCCCACCGTTATGATAGTCCCCCTCTTTATTCTGTTCACAGTAGCCTGGTCCCAGACCACTTGTACCGGTCGCGACAGTGTAGCAGCTGTTTTTTCCCTGTACTATAATAATCCTCTATAAGGGGCATAGTCCCAACCTAGGGCCTGTCCCCGTAGCACCACAACTCGATCAACGTGAGCCGGGGCCTCGCTTGGGCCTATCTGGGGCCTAGGGGAATCTGGCCTAGTGCATAGGGTCACGACCCCTGGAACATACACCTCTCTTACCCGTATCCCCTCGCAGCTCAGACTGACTTTCCTCTTCTTGCAAAGCGCGCAAAAACTATTTTCCTGTCTCCGGAAACTAGCGTGCGTGATTGGATCCCTGGCGGTCACATGGTATCCTTGCCCCTGCTCCGAGCACTATGGGAACTGTTGTCCCCGTGGACGCCATTCATAGGGCCGCTCCACGCGTGCCGCTTACAACACTGCGCATGCGCAAAAACCCTTCAATGGCTGCCACACACTCTCCTCACCTCCGCGATCTCCACAATGGCCGTTGGCGAGCCCTCCGCCACCTGTAACCACCCGGCCGCAGCGAGGTAGGGAAGAGAGGTCGGGTGAACCGGGGATCCAGAGGGACCTGGCTACATAAAAATGGCAACTGGACTGCCAAAGGGGTTTGATGTGTGGCTTTAACACAGGCCACATGTAATGGAAACCCTCCCTACTTTCCCGAAGAGTTACAAGCTCATTCCAACGTCCACTCCCTCTGTTCATGGAGCATGTGCACTCCCTGTCTGAACCGTCCCAATGAGTTGTCCCACTTACATACAGGGTAATAGTAAACATCTGGAGGCACTAAAGACAATTTTGAGTTTAATATGTAGCGATCTAATACATGGAATTATGGCAAATCTGAAAGATCCAGTGCCAAATACCCCCTCTTTATGGTAGAAGCATTTACTGTAGAAATGCTATTTTGGTTAGTGAAGGTAGGCTGGCGTTTAAAGAGAAGGGAAAATGCAAACTTCTACCGGCAATAATACATTAGTTTTGTGTGTATTCTGACCTCTCATATAATCCAATATGAGGATAATTGTGCATGAGTAGCATCAACAATGTAAGCACCACTCTAACGTCCCCCTAATGATTTACAAGTATCTGCCTTTAGGGGAGGGTGGTCTATCATCTATATTAATTGTTTTGGCTAAACTGTATTATAGTCGACAGAGCTGGCTGGTGCTATAACTCCTCTAGGTAACATGCTCCCTCTTCAGACCTTATTTGTGTTGCTATGTTAAAACTGCTTTTGTATCCATTTTTGTCAAAAACCTTTACGGTGGCAGGGTTGCATGTTTTTTTAATAGAATGTTCTGTGAAATGTATTTGTTGGTATAGAACTTTGAGAGTCCAGTTGAAAAGGGAAGTGACCTTTTGTAGGATCGTGTTAAGTATCTCTAACAGGGATTGTGCAGTTTACTTGCGTTGTTTATGTTAGGTCCATATCATCTTACTCTTCCGTTTTCACTTCAACTTAATTAGAATCTCTCATGCTTGTTTCAAATCTGGAATCTTGCCCAGAACACAAGTACCCCCCCCCCCCCCCCCACCCCCCCCCCCCCCCCCCCCCACCCCCCCCCCCCCCCCCCCCCCCCCCCCACACTATGATTCCATATATCAGATGAGATAAATACAGCCATATTTCCTATTTGGGGGGGGTAGTGGATATGTCGCATGTTTAATCTCTTCATTTCAAATATCTTGGAACGCGTATGTGTCCACAGAGACAAAACTTTGAATCATTTAACTAATCTTGCCCTTCAATCGCCATTATATCTTCCTTTCTAACTAGCCTGCGTAACTACGGATTTTAGTTTGCCAGTATATTATCCTACAACCATACAGAAGTTCCTTATCATGTTGCGAACCTGTAGTTGCGTTAATGTAATAAAGCCCCTCAAACAAATGTACATTTAGGAAATGGGATTATTCCCTATGCTTCGTCCAATGACAAATGTAAAGAACAAGAAGCGCCTAGGTTACCCTCCGCCATTTTGAATTGGCTTACAAATGTAATGGAATTCCCTGATGCTAGCAGACGTTATTGCCCCGTTAATGCAATGGGTTGCATTAGCCTGCGCAGTATTTACATAGTGCTATAAAACAAAGAAAAGCCACTTGAATTAGCCCTACTGGAATTCGGCGAATAGGGGTCAGGAGCGGCAGGGGGGATTGGTCCTATTCGTATATAGGGATGAAATTACATAACTATACAGTGAGGTAATGTGTAAGAGCAGCTGTGTGCTCATATAGTTCATTATTTATAGACATACCCTTAACACTCATGGAAGAGAGTCTCTTTGTCAGTAGTGACTCATGAAACTGGCGTTCAGGTTTAGGGCCAGCCACCGCTTAGTGTCGCCGACAGTTGCCAGTAATTTTTCTATTCATGCAAGTCTCATCTTTCAAGTGTTCTAAGATTACCTTTAGTATTCAAACCTTCAGATCGTAAATCTATGGCCAAAGTCATGACAGAAATGTTCGCCAACATGACTTCTCTTGTTCCGCGGTGTGTGCTGTGCGAACACGTCAGTTCTTGTTTATAATTCCCCCTAATCCCGTCTCAACCTATGTAGTAGCATCCCCCCTGGGCATTCATGCACATGAATATAAGTACACGACATTTGCTGGAGCAACATATGAACCTTCCTCTGAATTTTGTACTCCAGATTCTGTGTGGTATTTGTATGTTCCCGCTGTGGTGGAGCCTTGCGAGGTTTTTGCAATCTTGCGTCCTGTCATGGGTCCTTGTCCCGCATTCCAGTTTGTACTGTTGAATAGATACATATATTATATATGCAATATATACTGTATGCTCATCTGATTCTTAGGCAACGGTCTGCAGACCCCGCCCCCCCCCCCTTTCCCTCATCATCACCCAGCATACAGCACTTCCACTGCAACCAAAGGGAAAAAAAAAAATTCTTGGGAAATGACATGCAAATGAGGCACACGTGTCACTTTTTGCCTCAATAACATTTTTAACATGGTACCCTATAAAGGCCTTAAGCTGCTGCTGGTCACAGCTTTGAGCACAGCCAGCCTCTCTTGCATGCCCAGTCCAATCAACCCACACTGATGAGACCCATCAGTTTCGAAACAGCTGTCTGTGGGGGTGGTTTTCTGGTATGCACCTTAACCCTGGCTGTGCTCAAAGCTGTGACCATGCAGCAAGCTTAACCTATAGGGAACCATTTTAAAAATGTTATTGAGGCAAAAGTGACACTGTGTGCCCATTGCATGTATTTCCCAGAATCCCTTTTGTGCAGTGGAAGTGCTGGTATGCTGGTGATGATGGGGAAAGGCGGGGTTGCAGGACCTGCCTAAGCATGCAGATGAGCATACAGTATATGTGCATATTTTGCTTTCCTGTGGAGGGTTTTTGTCACTTTTTTACTCACTCATAACTTACTCAGTATTATGGTTTTATATATAATATCGCGCTATAACGATACCTTTTTGGAATCCGGCATCAAGAGACAGCACACAAGGGGTAGTTATAAAAAAAGTGTATATAGGAAAGTGGTACAATCATAAACCACGTTTCGGGTCCTCTTGAGGGACGCTTCCTTCAGGTATGCAAAAGAGCGAGTACAAAAACATACCATATATATGCCCCCACCCAAGGGCCAGGGGGATTGACCCAAAACCAATTGGTCAATGCCCAAGCCAGTTAAAATCACAACAAACATGATAACGGGCTCACATGTAGAAGTCCCTATTAAGCACCTTATATAAGCAAGTCCTTATATAAGCACCACAGCTCATTGAAGCCGAGACTGGCTGCCTGATCACAAGAAGCTGCAGTGTCACAGCAGGGGAGTGATTGGGTGGATGTAAGTGAAGGGTGAGGTGCTACAGGATGAGAAAAGCACAGTAACAATTAAACAAACTGGAGCCTCATAGATATTTCCTGGTGAAGGGAAGCAAGTTGTACTGGACAATCCTTCATGTAGTCAATGGACGCGCAGTGCACACAACACCAATAGAGGGCTATAGTGCACCCTCGCCTTAAACAACAGTCCATTCTGCGACTGAGAAACGTCCTAATAGTTCAAAACATTAGGTAAGATCAAACGTTTGGCATGGTCAACAAAGCATGGCAAATGAGCCCAAGTTCATAGGAAGCACCCCACTTGAAAATCCTTGTTTTTTCCCCTAGGTGCCATAGGCTTAAGCTCATATATCATCTTAGCCTCCAGCGCAAAGTCATACTTGTTCCTGTCACCCCCCTTCGAGGGGGGGCCTGCGTCCTGTAAATCTGGCACGCAACGCATTGTTTCCCAAGCTGTGTTTGAAATTTATTAAAGTGCCTGCCGCTTGGCTGGTTTTTTGAGGTCTTCATCATCATCCTTGCCAGATAAGCTTTCTGATGGCACACCTATGAATGCTGATGCGTTCCTTGAGCATCCTCAAGATTCGTCTTGCCAATGTATACTAGGCCATATGGGCACTTAAAACAGTGGCACTACGTTTTGGTTCGCAATAAAAGGATATTGTTTGTGGATCTTAATAGGATTACCATCGTTGGGGGGGGGTGGGCATAAGAACTGCCAGTCTGTGTAAGAACTGACAGTTCTTACCTCCATTACTTTAATACAACACCCCTGGTTTCCTTGCAGCCATGTAGGGGTTGCATGACTTAGCTACGGGTCTGATGTCTAAGCAAATCACCCCAGGGTCTGTGTTCTCTCCTCAACAGAAAGAGTGGAGGGCATCAAAGGAATTGACAAATTTCTGGTCATAGCCATATAATGCCAATGTTTTTGTACATAATATATATATATTCTACACACACACCCCCCTGTAACTCAAAAACCACCCTATATTTTATGTCAAAAGGGAGTGCTAATGGGTATGGTGACAGAGAACCAAATGAGAGATCCCCAAAATGTTTACATCCAACATGACAAATCAATAGTGTAACACGTAATCTGGTCTTTTCCATTAGCTGCAGAGACCAGTCAAGGTGAGCTCTCTTTCCTGCAAGTGTCTCACACTATCGCGCAAATGGTCCTCTTAACCTAAATAAACTACATAAAGCCAAACCTAAAATCAATATATATAATACTTGGAAGTTATTCCTTTGTGTTTTTGTCACAACTTGGTGTGCGGTTGTTCAGAAACAGACTGGTTTGCGAATCATGTTTGGCCCGGGGTAGGCAGCTGGTGTGAAGCGCCTAACCCCAGTGGGGTGAGGTCTTTACTGGGTGCGTGTCCGGTTCGCCGCCAACAACAGGGGTCACGAGCCCAGCAGAACGCTGGGGCTCTCAACATGGTATATGTTATAACTATTTGTGCTACTTAATTTAGAAGAAATGGTGAATAGTGCTACCAAGTTCTCTTAGTGATCATATTATAAAAAGGAGATAAGTGACAACCTTAATATGCCAATATATATAACATTGAAAGGCTAATTATTAAATGAAAGCATACACAAATACCGGATCAAATAGTATCCAAAGAAAAAAGTTCTGAATTTGCCTGCCCAAAGAATTTAAAATATTTTCCAAGAAGTCCTTTCTGGTGTATAGTATGTGTTAAGAAAGAGTCTTATGTGCATATATCTGGGTGATAGAAAGAGAAAAAAGAGGAGTGGAGAGAGAAAAAGGAAGAAGACAATAGTGTGATATTGTTGTGTCAGGGGTCACTCCCGTTTCCCCATCTTCCCTTGCCCCCTGCCTTACCCCTGTGGCAGGGGGAAAGGAACGGCGACTTCTCCCCGGTTGGCGCCGCCACCTGTCCGCGCGGCGGGTCTGGGCTCACGACATGCGCGGGGCGCGCACATGCGCGTGCGACATCAAGCGCCATCTGGAGGTGGCGGGAGGCTCTGAAGCACCTCATTGGTCGCGCCGCCAATGTTTTGGTTTGGGCGCCGCCGACGTTGGGGATGCCGCGCATGCACAGAGGGTCGGAATGCTCAGATAGCCGCGGCGGCCTCTTAGCACCAGTGGAGATGACGGAGGAGCGCGTGCGGTTGCACGGGCCCCACAGTTCACACGCATGTGCAAGAATGCCATTGCGGCGGACATTGCAGGTAGCGCAGGTGCCGAGAGAGGCATAGGTTACCTTAGCTGCAGCCCACACGTCCTCATAGGTAAAAGCCTCACATGGAACTTAAAAACTCCATCAGGCTTAGGGCAGGTGAGTCAGATGAGTGCAGGCAACCAATAGTCGACTGAGACAGTGGGGGAAGAAGGTGGGCAGAGAGCTGCGAGCTTCTACCCTAGCCAGAAGTACCCCCGGGATAGCGTTTGAGGCCTGATTCCCCACTAGTGACCGTGGGTGTTATAGGGACAGCCCTTAGTTAAGACCCTGTGCCCTTCAGCCTTGTGGCTAGGCGGGACCCAGTATAGTGTTTTGCTGGATGTTCCAGGTAGTTTGTTCTGTCAGAGACTGTCCTTACGGGACTCCGTCTTGACCCCATCCCAGCTCTGAGGTACATAGTCAGCTCTGGAACCAGCAGATCCGTTAGACCCTTTGCGAAGCCAACCCATGTGCAGGGTTGGGAGTGTGGGGACACAAACCTAGGCAGGGTATTAAACCCTTCCACCGTACACCAACGTTTACCTTGCTCCTCACATGTAACACACAGCCTGTGCCACACACTTGGGTGGCTTGAACTCTCTGGACACGGGGTTGGGAAGGGAGTGTAAAGGTATAGGCCCAGTTAGGGGCAAGAGGTACATCCCAGTTTTATGGGGTCAAAGGTTATAGCCGCCAGCTAGTGTCAGAAGGTGGCCTATATATATTGTTGTGTATGCGTGATGCGTATTGGTGTTATGGTTTGATTCTTCATATCATAAAACTGTTTATACTTATCTCCTGTGTAATGTGGTTACTATATGTGGGTCCGGTGGGGGAACTTCTAACACTCCTAGAATCCTACAACAAGATGGAGTGCGCTGTAAGTAGATCGTTTCCAGAGGATTCACCCCCCACTCTCACTGGCGAGTCTCAGACCTCCCCCTGTTGAGGCGAACCAGCGTAAATTGCAGACATGCACCACACTGGTAACATCTAGTGTTTCCCCCTCACATGCACCTCTATCTGCTTTGGTGTAGATGGAATACCCATTACCAGTTGGATGATAACAATCAACATATATACTGGTCCCTACTCTCACATTCGTATTTCTTTCTTAGCAAGCCTTTGGGAAATGTTCTTTTTTTTTGGCTGTTATGTCACTTCCACAGTATTTTCTTCTTTTCTCTTTCCCTCTCCACCACCCTCTTTTTTTTAAAATTTTTCCTCTCATCTCACCTGGATGTAAGCGCCTCATGACTCTTTCTTCTACCGTATTATTACTTTAAAAAGCTTGTTGGCCTTATTACTCCAGCAATATTGTTTTCTTTGTTCCTTCCTATTGAAGCCTTTCAGGCCTCACCCCGCATCATAAGAGATAAGACAAGATGTTACTTACTGTATTTATTGGAGAGAGGATGGAAGGGTTGAGAGGGTAGAAGGCGTGTGGTAAGAGCAAGAGGTTATTAAAAACGGTATAAATAGGAATTTCTTGTCGACTTTCTTACCTTCTCCCATCTGGGTACCATGACAATGGGTAAAACGAATGGAGGTGTTGTTTGCACGTGGTTGTACAATGCAGGTCAGTACAGTGGGTGAGAAAAAGTACAGTCAGTAGTTACAGTTATTGTGGTATGTCAGTTGTGTCACCTTGTGGACGTCGGAGATGGACACTGTGGTGCCTTTTTGCCTGGACGTCTGTGCCTGCAAACTATGTGAACGATTTCAGTTTAGCCAAAACCATGTTTTTAATCAACTTGAATTGAATTCAATGTTCAGGTCAATGACTTTTCTCTTTTGCTGTCTTTTTTGCTTAATTTTAAAAAAATGGGAACATTTTTGAGAATTACGTGACGAATTTTGTAAGCACACAAATGGTTATTCCCTCTTTTTTATATTGCTGTCTCATGCGCTCCTTCACAGATCAAATGTTCATTGGGTAATTGATCACTTCTTTCGTTTCTGATTAGGTCCCGTTCTGGTTGCGTTTGCATGCCAACATCTTATATTGGCTTTTCGGAAAATGAACCAGGTGTGGTATAATTGTTTAGACGACCTGTGATTCGTTTAAAGGGCCAACACAGTTGTTCATAGTTCAAGGGATAAATGTGTGGATTTGGGGATGTGGCTGCAGCTTCCTCTATATAAGACAGATTTTTCTACCTTTGCACCTATTTGTAACCTCTTCCCTTCCCTCCCTTCAGATTTATTCACTTGTAATAGCGGTGGCCCCTCTTTCAGGGCCTCCACAGTTTCACCTGGACAACAATGTCACTGTCAATAAATCTCTAGAGTTCAAACCAGCCCTGTCTCACTGTTTATGGACACCACGGTAAAATGTATATGGCCAACACACACCACACCACCACACACACTACCTACACACCAACACACAACACACACCCACACCACACACACCACACACACACCACACACACCCACACACACACACACACACACACTAAAAGATTAAATAGCCCTATGCACTACGCCTCCTGTTAAATCAGGGAAGATACCGTTATGGCTATCTGAAAATGCCCAGACGTTAGTGCCACAGACCGTTATTTTTTCTGATGTTTAATGGTAATCACACTAGATGCAAAAATAACATCTGTGACCAACGCCATGCAATAATTATCTCAATGTTTTGGTTATAGTGCAATACACAAAGTGAGCCTTGATCCCTATTGGCAAATCGTAGCGATAACCATACAATGCACATGTGCATTGCAGTGACAAACCAGAATTTTGGCTTTCCAGATTAAAAACTAATCGCGTTCCAACACTTGCAGCATGTGCATTACCTAACATAAACACTATTTCACAAAAAATTTCAAATAATACACACCAACAGTTTGTAAGACGTTTTATGCTAGCGATAATCACAATGGCTAAGAGGCTCTAGCTCTGCTTCTGCTACACGCACGCTATCTTGGGAGTATCCAGTTCACTGATACTGAATTAGGCTATATCGAATTCTGGGATAGTTGATAATCGTCCCAAACTATTAGGTGAACTGTGATTACAAAAACCCCACAGCAGTATAAAAAACCATTTGGCACCAAGTCTTCAGTATTTAAATGCACAGGGGAAATGCTGTTCGCACAGTTTGATATGCCAAAAAGCGGTGAGCAGATGGCTGTGGAAAGTTGTATATAAAGCTGGCTGACTATGCTGCTGAAACTAACACACAGAACACAGGGACCGATCGGCAGAGCAACTTGTTCCTCATATGAAAAGAAGAATGATGGAAATCCTCTCGACGCTCAGTTTTTGGCTTTGCTATAAATGATGGATGGTAACGGAGAGACCAGGACAATTCACCAGGCTCATCCAAGCAACAGACAGACTAACAAAGTTACATAAAGCAAATTTAATTTTAGATCGGAGACCAACAGAGGCACCAGCACAAATACACGAAAAGACCTCAAACTCATCCAAAACAAGGGCTTAATACGGGGATCCTAGCTACATAGTAAGGGTGCTGGGTCTCCGCTTCGTAGGCTTCCGAGGGGTACTTCGGTGAACAACCAGAAGGTGTGGCGGTCTCTCAAACCGTCTGGATGCTATTTGTGAGAAGTTGCAAGTTCCAATCTCCTGCTCGGATCGGCACTGAGCTTTGTTCTGTATTGTCTCCACCAAGCCTTCGGAGCACACTGCTTAGCTAACTATAGTCCCGGCGATGGGTGACCACCGCGTGAACGTCATCATTCACCGTGTCATAGCTATTTCTTCACTATTGTAGGAACGACAGAGATGGCGACCAGAGAGTCGTGACCGTGAGCAGTTCGATCTTCATTGGCCGGATCCGCTTCACGTTCCATCTGAACGTCACGCAGCATCGTCTGGAAAACTCAATTTTCATTGACTTCATGATTGTTGATCGCTGTGTCGCTCCGTCGGCGCACCCACCCCCGCCCGCCGTCATGCAACTATAGGCCAACGCGACGGATTGGCATTAACTTGTTTGACTGCGGCGCCGCCGTAGCCCCAGAACTAGTAAGCAGCTCGCCTTAGTTAACAGCTCTTTCTAACTTAGGCTACAACAGCGGTGCCCCCTCCAGCTTTTTTCCACTGCTTGCTACAACAACCGGTGCCCCTCCTCCAGCTCACTGTAGGCAACATTGGTAAGAGGCAAATGATGAAGTTATCAGCAACAGTTGGTAAGATTTATCATTCTGCCACCAAATTAACCAACAGTCTGGGCTCTTGCTGACCGGTGTCATCAGTGACATGGGCTGTGCAGCAAGCACAGGGGACATTCAAACAACTCCATGTTGTCCACACCCGCAGTCTCCAGCGGATCATTGCCACATCTGATGTTTTTGTTTCTGATGTTCACTCCTCTCCTCCACCTACTCAACTAGTACCCCCTACCGCATTATGCCTGTGCCTTGCTCTGAAGGAAAAGAACAGATAAATGTTGTTATAATTAAATATATTTTTTTTGTTTACCTATGTTGTATTATAAAATTTTTGTTTCCCTACAAGTGTCAATGTGACATGGAATGTTTACAATATTCCGTTATTTTTACAACATTGCTTGCAATCCTAAAATCCACAATGACTGTTTCTTTGTTAGTCATTATAAAAACACGCTTGTGTATGTAATTGTACACACATAGTTACACGCAATATGTGTACTTGAGATGATAAGTCGGCAACTCCACCTGCATCACAATAACAATAAAACACTAGAAAACTAATGATTGTTTTAAACTTAATGATTTGCGCAACGATTTCAGCTGCAACTTTTTTTGTCTTTACATACGTTGTTTGTGTGACTTATTTACCTCACAAACATTAACGAACTTTGTGTGCATCTGTGATTTTAGGATACGATTCATTAGCATAAACATTTGCATATGAGTAACACTAACGTCCATAAAATTATTTCGATACTATTTCATGATTAACCATAGTTTAACATAAGGTTTTTTGCTTAGTGCATAGGCGTTATGATTAACCTAACGTTAAATGGACAGGGTGTTGTCCTCCCATAAGGCTTATGCATTTGCATATCTTGACAATATCATCATATTCAGCAAACACTGGTGGTCTCATAAGAATAGACTGAAGGCAGTTCTCTGGTCGTTAAGAGAGAGGCAATGATCGCAAACCCAAAGAAATGCACCTTGGGAAAGGCGTAACAAAAAAACTTTGGTTATGCGCGGAGGTGCAGAATAAGACTATTAGTCAGCAAGATAAATGTCCTGAGAGGAGCTCCCCTTCAACAGACAAAGACACTGCTAGCAGGCTATAACCGAGGTTTATCCCACACTACTCCATGATTACAAGGGCCCTGGCGACCTCACAAAAAAAATTGCCCCCTATCTGGGTAGTCTGGATGGAAAATGCCAGTGGCATTGAGGAGATCGAAAAATGCTTGTCGGAAGCCCCCGCTCTTCAAAGTCCTACTTTTAAAAGACCACTTCATCGTTCAGACAGATGCGTCTTTATAGGCCTAGGAGCAGTTTTATCGCAGGACTTTGACGGGGTAAAACACCCGATTCCATTGCTGAGTCTGATGTTTCCCAGGGAGGTTCAGTATACCACCATTGAAAAGGAGGCCTTGGCACTCAAGTGGGCAATTGAGGCATTTGAGGCACTATCTGGCCTGGGTCCCCTTTGTCTTGGTCACTGACTCAAGTGGTTGAGCATATAAAGGACCCAACCGCAGGTTGACCAGTGAAACCTGTCCCTCCAGCCATTCTCCTTCGAGATACGACAAAGGCCAGGCAAGAAGAATGGAAATGCCGATTTCATCCTTGAAGGGAGTGAAGACAGACTTCAGCCGTGGGTAGCGCTAGCTACCCGCAAACAGGGGACTGTAACAAAGGCAAGCCTGTAATAACAACTTGGACTGTGTCTGAGCTGGCGAGGAACACTGGGCTTAATACGTGTTCATGTGTTTTTGTTATGTACACAGACTGGTTGATGAAAAGCTTTATGTTTTTGTTGCTGAACAAAATCCTAACGTTTACTTTTCTAAACCACAAGTCTCCTGTCTTGCTTCTACGTGCAACCACCTACTGCACAGGAACCTATACATATTCTCTTTAGTAGTAGATAGTTTGGTGTTTTTGACTTTTTCTTACAGAAATAAAATAAAATAGTAGTTTGTCTTAAAAACAACGAAAAACGACCAGAGACAACGTGCAAGAGGTGGCTGGAGACCCAGGTGGCTTTATGTACAGGATTCCCAGCCTGAAATACTGTTACCCACGACTTTTTGTCACATCTTAGTAAGGGGTAACATGTATCTTTTATACCTCAGATGCAATCGAAAAGAGACAGAAAGGAAAAGAGAAAAACTGAATTCATACTAAATATATTCATTCAAATAAACTGCCTAATATTAACTAAACTAAAGAGAAACAATAAATACGAGGTGATATAAATATATGTATGGATAATTTAACACAATGTAGACGGGGGAGTACAAGACGATCTGTTACTTTATAAGGCTGGTGCAAAAGAAGATACTACACACTAAACCCCGTTATAAACGCGGTGCTCGGGTCCCACCCCGAGTCCACCGCGTTAGTAACGGGGTCGCGCAATTTAAAAAAAAATGGCCGCCGCGCTCCTGATCGGGTGTGAGGAGGGAAGGAAGTTAAATAAATAAAAAAAAATTAAAAAATGGTCGGCGATTCATCCGTCCTCCTCTCAGCCCCCTGGTTTTTGCACGTGTCTGTGTCCTCCCGCGTGTGTGTGTGTGCGTTGCGTTTGTGTGTGAGAAGAGAGAGAACAAGTGTTGTGTGTGCGTGCGTGTGTGAAGAGAGAGAGAGACAGAGTGTGTGAGTGTGAGTGTGTGTGTGTGTGATGGTGAGAAGGGGGTGGGCAGGGTGAGGAGACACTAATCTCTCTCAGGCTTTAATGCAGGTTCCCCTACCTGTTCGTCATCACCGCTACGCCCAGCATCAGAGCCGCTGTGCGGGGTCAGGGAGGGTGTGACAGATACCACACCTCGCACAGCCTCGGGACTTGGGTTAGCTGCAGCTCCGGTCACTGAGTCCTGTGTAGCGCGGAAGAGGAAGGGGTGGGGAGGAGAGGCTGGGAGAGGGTCCCGGAGCGCGAGGCTCCCTCCCCGGCCGGGTCCACCACGCCCGGCTCTGACTCACCCTCCGCCCACCCTTCACGCACAATCACCCCGGCAGAGAGTTGCCATAGAGACAAGGGGGTAAAGGATGCAAGCCACCCCACTTACCTCCTCCTATATGGCCACCAAATGACTGCAGAACAAGCATCCCAACATCCGGCACTCTTACTGCCTGGCCTCATTCAGTCTGCCCCGCCCACAGCTCCTCTTCTTGTCAATCAAGCCGTCCTTTCTCCGCCCCCTGCGGGTGATGTCATTATTCCAACCTCCACCGGGCTGGGTGGCTGCTGACATGTGAAAACGGGCTGGTGGGCTGCTGACATGTGAGAGGGGGGGTGGGGGCTGCTGACATGTGGAGGGGGGGGTGGGGTGGGCTGCTGACATGTGAGAGGGGGGGTGGGGTGGGCTGCTGACATGTGAGGGGGGGTTGGGTGTGCTGCTGAATGTGAGAGGGGGGTGTGGGGGCTGCTGACATGTGAGAGGGGGTTGGGGTGGGCTGCTGCGACATGTGAGAGGGGGGGTGGGTGGGCTGCTGACTGTTGAGGGGGGGGGGGCTCTGACAGTGAGAGGGGGGGGTGGGCTGCTGACATGTGAGAGGGGGGGGGTTGGCTGCTGACATGTGAGAGGGGGGTGGGCTTGCTGACATGTGAAGGGGGGGGTGGCTGCTGACATGTAGGGGGGGTGGGCTCTGACATGTGAGTGTATTGTGAGAGCTGTGTGAGCAATGAGCAGTGTCTGTGCAGTGTGTGTCAGTGTGGTGAGTGTGTGTCAGTCTGGCATGTGTGTGCAGTGTGCAGTGTGTTCATGTAGCAGTGTGCAGTGGTGGTCGTGTGAGCAATGAGCAGGTGTCAGTGTGTGCATGTGAGCAATGAGTCATGTCTGTGCAGTTGTGCAGTGTGAGCAATGAGCAGTGTCCTGTGCAGTGTGTTGTCAGTGTGTGCCAGTGTGTGTCAGTGTGAGCAGTGTGCAGTGTGTGTCAGTGTGAGCAATGATCAGTGATCAGTGTGTGCAGTGTCTGTGCAGTGTCTGTGCAGTTGTGTGTGCAGTGTGTGCAGTGTGTGGCATGTGAGCAGTGTGTGCAGTGGTCTGTCAGTGTGAGCAATGAGCAGTGTGTCAGTGTGTGCAGTGTGAGCAAGAGGAGTGTGTGTGCAGTGTAACAGTGTGTGTGCAGTTGTGAGCATGGCAGTGGTGTGTGCATGTGGAGTGTTGGGGGTGTGCATTGGAGTTGTCAGTGTGTGGTGCCAGTGTGGCCAATGAGCAGTGTGTGGTGCAGTGGTGTGTGCAGTGTGTGTCATGTGTCAGTGTGGCCAATGACATTGTGTGTGTGCAGTGTGTCAGTGTGTGCAGTGT
>WSYH01009234.1:0-26589 GCA_036426205.1 Ascaphus truei | reverse complement strand
GCCTTTAAATGACGTCATCAAAATTAATTCCCCCCCAAAATCACATGGTTTTCACGGCCCAATCAGGGCCGTGGGAACCATATGATGAAAATGTGACGTCATAGGCCTATAAAAGCCTATGTCGTCTCATTTTGAAGGCAGACGCCGAGGAGGACGGACCTCCTAGAGAAAGAAGAGAAGAGGGCGTGGCAGCAGACGGTAAGAAGACCCCCAGAAGACCCCAGAAGAAGCCGGAAGATGGAAGAACACAGATGAAGATGGTAACGGAATGGATTACAAATACAAGACAAGCTTTGTTTATTATTTAATGGTTCATTATTTTATGGTTTTTTATTTTATGGGTTCCTGTGCGTGGATTGGTTCGAGAGTAAGCTGTTCAACGGGAGTCGGTGAGTGAGTCAAGTAATGGTAAGTCAACAAAAGAAATGTATTTTGTTGTAACTTGTACATGTTTTTTGTTTTTTTACATGTGATAGTTTTTTTTTTTAAAGATAATTTCTTGCCACTGTTTGTATGTATGTATGTATGTATGTCTAGATCGATATATACATACAGGGTAAGTAATGATTTTGTTGGAAAGCTTGTTTTGCAGGATTTAAAATGTATTTAGCTATGCTGCTATGCTTTCATGTGTGTGTAATGTAATTTTTATTGAGATAGATGTAATTTTTGGTGTTGTATGCTGTACTTTAGGTCAGGGTGAGGCTTGCTTTTTTATAGTGGATTATTTTTGGTACTTATATTTTGTCAGATGGTAACTTTTTTGGAGAATGGTTTTGGTTAACGATTAAACTAGTTAATTGTGTAATTGATTTGGATAGTATTTTAATTGTTTTGGGATTTGATTAATTAATGGTAATTTATTTCTGTTCCCTTGCTTGGTTTAAATAGTATACTTGTTTGGATTTCATTGTATTTTGTTTGGAATATTTTATTGTTAACATTGATTGGCAGAGTGCACATGGTGCACAGATTTTATACATCATGTATACAATGTAAAATTGATTGGTATTTGATGATATTGATTGGAAGATGAGAATGATTTTATTAGGAAATAGGATTTTGTTTTACTGTGGCTATATAATATTGTAATTTTCATATGCAAGGTGAGGTTTTGATATGGAGAAGTGGTATTTTTATTTGTGCATGTTTAGGTTAACCCTTATACATTTCTGTGTATATTGGTTAATCATGTGTGTGTATATATATATATATATATATATGTATATGTATATGTATATGTATATGTATATGTATATGTATATGTATATGTATATGTATATGTATATGTATATGTATATGTATATGTATATGTATATGTATATGTATATGTATATGTATATGTATATGTATATGTATACGTATACGTATACGTATACGTATACGGTGCGTCTTAGAATTGAGGAAATAGGGTATTTTCGCCAGATAACTGAGAAATTTTGCAACTTTTGCTAGAAATTTTAAAAACGTCCCCAGTTGTGCATATGTCTTAGAATGGGGATTGTGAACTTTTCTAAAAAAATATCTGCAAATGTTACCTGGTTTGCAAAAAAATTGGGCACATCTCTGGTCTGGAATACAAATGTCCATCACACTTGTACATACAAATATAAAGAAAAAGCAAATACAGTAGCATGCCAAAGAGTGCCATTTAGTTATTGTTTCATGTCCATCTTCTATCTTGTGGGTATAGAAACAAAGGTGCACTCACATGACCCCTTGTTTGGAACTGCCTCAGGTGCACGCCATGCGCCAAACGGTGCAATCCATGAAGCAATGTATTATCCTTCCAATCAGGAAAAAAAGGCAGCACTCCAGAGGACTAATATTGGATTTATTATCTGATTTCACTTTAATAAATCCAATATTAGTCCTTTGGAATGCTGCCTTTTCCCCCCTGATTGAAAGGAGAATATATTGCACATAGCACCGTGGATAATACTAGACACATGATACATAAAGCTTGGCCCCCGCAGATGCACTTACCAGAATTCCCTCCTACTGTCTCTGTACGTTCTTCGTACCTACCAATTAGATTGTAAGCTCCTCGGAGCAGGGACTCTTCTTCCTAACTGTTACTTTTATGTCTGAAGAACTTATTCCCATGACCTGTTATTTATATTATTTTATTTATAGGATTATCACGTGTATTACTACTGTGAAGCGCTATTGTCATTAATGGCGCTTTATAAATATAGATATACATACAGTACATCCTCTTTCTTGTAACATTATTCACAAGTACAAAGGTCTTGGTAGAAAATTGTCCTCCTGTGGTGCTGGTTTCCAATGAATGGTGGGCAGTGCAATATAGAAAAAAAACAGTGTATAGCATCACAGACCAAAACAATGTAAGAAATTCTTCCCTCTCCGCCGGTCCGTGCACAGTACTGATTGTGATAATAATTATACTTCTATTTAGGAACAGTGTTGAATACCGGAATCACTCCAATGATCACATTACACAAAATGAGGTACTGTGCACCATAAATGATTCGATTACCACATGTGATGGCATTTCTAATGATATAACACCCTTGGTGCATATATAATAGACCGTATCCCCTTTATAACAAGTAAGGCCACTAGATATTATATATAACACACTGTGATACTTGGAAATACACAATACTGTACTTAGTGTGTCGGGTGATATAATTAAACCAAACAATCTTTTCTAATCTTATCTAGATATATTACATATGATTCAAAATGTTGGAGCAACCCATATATTGGCAGACATATAAAAACAGACACCTGTATACACATACTATCATGATATTTTCTTATTTGAAACACATCACAGTAATTTGAATGTATATCAATGTCCACTGCTCCTCTCCGGAAGATCTATATTAGTAGTACAGTATATATAATAAATCTTCAAAAGACAGTACTGAATCAGGGAGCTAGAATTCATACTAGATAACTATAGATAATATTTTGTGCAGCATTCTTTCTTTTTTTTACATATATCATCATTGATGCAACTGCCCATACAATCCTATGGTTGTTTCTCTCAAGAGTTCTGAATCAGACCTGACACACTAAGCATTGTGAGTGTGTATTTCCAAGAACCACAGTGTGTTATATATAATATCTAGTAGCACTACTTGTTATAAAGGGGATCAGGTCTATTATATATGCACCAAGGGTGTTATCATTAGAAATGCCATCACATGTGGTAATCTAATCATTTATGGTGTAGCTCATTTTGTGTATTGTGGTCAATGGAGTGATTCCAGTACTCAACACTGTTCCTAAATAGAAGTAGAATTATTATCACACTCAGCACTGCACGGACCGGTGGAGAGGGAAGAATTTATTACATTGTTTTGGTCTGTGATGCTATACACTGTTTTTTTTCTTCTTCATTTCTGTATTGCACTGTGCACCATTCATTGGCGACGAGCACCACAGCCGCACAATTTTCTACCAAGAATACCAAAAGGATCTGGACAATCCATGTGACGTGAAGGCTGCAGGACTTGAAGGTGTTAAAACACCATTTATCACATTTTCACGTGAATTTTGTGTTTGTTGAATCTTAGATTATCTTGTTTAAGGTTGTATTATTGTATTATTTTTTTTTACACTGTGGGTATAGCACTGTAGTTTTATTTCCACAAGTACAAAGGTGATGGCCTTGTGCCAAGTAAAACAAAGAAATAGTATTCATATTTCTCTGAATCAGGAAACGGAATAAATATAAACATCCACACGAAAAAAATGCCCAGTCAGGACCTGCTGCCACAAAAGGTTTGAAAAACTGTGACAAATAAAAATAAACTATAGATTACATATGACGTCCATGTAAAAAGTGTTGGAAATGTTTTTAATTCACTTTCACAGAATCCAATACCACTTTCTCATAGAATTGAATAACAATACAGTAGGTATATCTTATGAAGCACTATGGTATACCTATGTATCCTAATTCTGTAGTTCTGCATTCTTGACATACTATATAAAAAAAAACTAAACAAATACTAATGATCATTTTATTTCCCTTTATATTCTCTTCAATTCTTTGTCCTTTTTACAGACACTGACAACTGTATTTATTTCATTTGACACTTGCTAAGTTGACCACGACTGGCACCGATTCTTTGAACTCGGGCTCTTTTGACCAACTATTCTTTCTCTTTCATGGTATTGGCATCAGATTATTTGACCAGATTGTTTTCTCTCAATTCTCATTTTCTCCAGAGGTCTATCCAATTAAGGACCCTATTCAATTCAATGTAGTCCACAGAAGCGACTGCAATTGTTTTTTTCTCAAAAAAAGGGCGAAAATGCCAAAGTCGTCTTCTAACTCAATAAGGGGTGAATAGATATCTATTGACTATATTGTTTAGGACCCTAAGCTTCGGGTGCACTTCCTTCATTGGCAGTGCCACACATTTGGTAAATGGAAAGATCCATATTACCTCCCTCTTTTATTAATTTTTATTTTGTTGGTTTCAGTCACTCTGGCAACATCCTGGAGGAAGTTCAGCTTATTTATAGGCAAGTTACCAATAGCCAAGATGGCCACTGCCTCCTCAGTGCAGAAGTGTAAGGTCTCTAGCACTGGAATTGGCACATGTGCATGCACTTGGACGCAGACCGCGCAGAAGCCTCACAGTGCTCTAGGTAATAATGCGGCTAATAACAATCATCCTGTTGATTTTTTGGCAATTTATTTTTTCTCCCTATTGCCCATATGCAATATTGTGCTGTCCTGTGCTAGGGAAGATTTTGGTCCCATTGATAAGATAGGAAGTTTTCCGTCAGTGAGATGACACTATTCTTTACTTGCTATTTTCAGAACTGATAAAGTTAATCACCGGCAGATTTATCTGCAATTACTACAACCAAAGTGGAGTCATAACAAGGGAAAAGGAGCTCCCCAGTTAGAGCTTTTTCTGCTACATACCTTGTGTTTATTAAGCAGGAGTGATTTACATTGCAATTACGTTTAAACTCTACAGTATCTAACTATGTGCCGTTAGCTAAGGATACACGGCAAACAATGACTGTGTCAATGAAATGCACTGTTACGGCTTTTCAGTGCAACTGTACTGTATGTCTCTTGCTGTATTTTCTGAATCTTAGCATACCTGTGTGCCTTTCATGATTTGAGTGCAATGTTGTTGTATACGCCTTACGGTCTTGTAAAAATGTAACAATGCATGTTCCCAGATACAGTAAGTAATGCTAGCCACATTTTTCGCAATCGTTCGAATTTGCCACACATTTATTTTCACGTTTTAGTCTGTTCCCAAAAGTACAGAAGCTAATCAAAGAAGCTTAAAAAAATAGAAATATTAAAAATATATATATATATATTTGCTAATAAACTGTAAATAAGGGTACTTGGGTAGTGCCTTTGCCACTAAAATAGGCTTACTAAATTTTTCAAATGGATTCTCTGGAGGAATTGGCAAATTTCACTAGAAATTGTCTGTTTAAAAGGTGAATGAGTATTCAAACTTTAAAACAAAGTTTAAAAAAATAAACAAACATGAACCCGAATTGTTAGTTTCTCACCCAAGTGGGATTTTCAACAAAGCTGTTAATATACAAAGTAAACTAGCTCATAGGGCTTTACAAATGGATAAGCCAAAGAAATAGTTTATTTTAGTTGCTACCAATGAAAAGCATGTCATTTGGTGGGTCAAAATGCAAGTACATTTAAATCTAACATTGGTGAAGTCTTTGATACATACCATTTTTTTAAATTGCAAAAGCAGTAATACTGTAGCAAATAAAAAATATTACTTGTGAGCAGACAGGTCTGCAACCCTGCCTTTCGCCATTATCTCTTAGGCCTCGTCCATACAAGGACAGGCCGTGCTGAGGCGTGCGGACGCTCAGCGCTGAGCCCCTGCATCCTCAATGAGGATGCCTTGAGAGGGGGCTCGCGCGAGTGTCCGCAGGCGTGCTGAGGCGTTGGAGGTTTCAGCCGAGCGCCAAGCTGTTTTTCAGCACGCTGTCGGCTGAAAACCTCCAATGAGAGTGGGGCTGCGTAAACGTCACGGTGCCGTGACGTCGGCGCCGTGACGTCGACGTCAGTGCATCGCCTCCCTCAGTCTCCCCCCACCCCCGATCGCGGACGCTGGCTCGCCTGTATGTGCGTGGAATCGCACAGCTTCTGCAGGCGAGCCTCAGCGTCAGCGCGGTGCAGCCCGGCTCCCCCCCTCTATGGCCCGGGCCTTAGCCTACAATGCTTTCACTGCCGCCAAGGATTGTGGGTAATGACATGCAAAAGAGCAGTGACAACCAAAAAGTGTAAAAAAAAAAAAATTAACAAACAAAGTGCTTAGCAAGTGGACAACTATAAGAAATAACTTAAGTCACATAAAATAGTGCCAATGATAAGTGATAAATAATTTTAAAAAAATTGTGCACACGTACATAAGTGAATATAACATCTTAAAGCAACTAAAAAACCTATACAAGTCACATGATTGTTTTTCAGTAAATGCAAATTAGCGCACAGTTAAAAGCAGTTATGTAATTTATCTCCTTGAATATCCTTCCAGACAAGAGTATTTAGGTACAACAATAAGGCCACTAAGAATTGGAATTCTAGAACACCTAGGTAACATCCGTAAAAGGTTTCAAACACATAGGGCCAGATGCATTAATCAGTGCAAATGACATGACGTTACCTAACTAGCACACAGACATTATTTTCTCAGACTTTAATAGTTATCCACTAAGCTGATTTGCAAAAACAATGTCCACCACATAACGATAAATGCGGTACTGGGTACATTAATAGCGCAGAGACACGATAACCAATACAATACACATGTTTAAATACATACACTGGCGGCCGCCTTTATTCTAAAGCGGCCGCCACCACAAAGTGCAGGCAGACGCGGCTGTCTCGCGGCTGTATCCTGGCGCGTGCCGCGCGTCACAGTGGCGCCGGTCACACCGTGCCAGGATTCCCCGGCATCCCCGAAGGCCCCGAATGTTGATGGGGTAAGGGGAAGATGCGGAGCAGCCAGGGGGAGCAAGGGGGAGCAGCTGGGGATCGCAAGGTGAGCAGATGCGATGCGCACGCGGGGAAGAAGATGCGCACGCGGAGAGGGGAAGGCGGCTGGCGCGCGGCCAAGTTCGGTGCCCAGCCGAAAACAATTCTGGGAAAACGTTAGAATAAAGCTGGCCGCAGCAGTATAAATACACGGCACATACTGATGCTACCACGAGTATCCGAACACTTGCCTGGGAAAATCTGGGACAATCTCCCAGTAATGCTGCAACATTTCTATGACATTTCTGCAGAGAGACTAATGGCCCATCGGATTAACACAGCAGAGGTCCCTGGCAGTTCCATTCAAATTGAATGAGACTGCCAGGGACGCCCGCTGTGTTAATCTGATGGGCCATTAGTCTGTTTGCAGAAATGTCACAGAAATGTTGCAGCATTACTGGGAGATTGTCCCAGATTTTCAAAGGCAAGTGTTCGGATACTCGTGGCTGCATCTGTAGGGAAGTTTGTTAGCCATTGTAACCTAACGCAAACAGGTGCTATTATGGTCATGGAGGCTTCCACCTCTGCTGCTGCTAAAGCTGCTTGATTAAGGAGCATTACATTCACTGATAGAGAGTTGGACATCCTAATTAATGGGGTAGGGATAAGCACACAAAATTATTAGGAGAACTGTGCCAAAAAACAAGCACAGCTGAAAAATTTGGCACCAAATTCTCACTGACATCTATGCCTAAGGGAATACACTGTTTGCAGTGGATATGCCAAAAAAAGAAGGCTTCCTGACCATGCAGCTGTGACCAGGCACACAGTAGGGGAACCAGTGCCAGAGCTGAAATTAGTCCAATATGAGGAGGAGAATGATGGAGGTGATCCCCGCTTCTCAGGTTGTGGGCCTTCTGTCACTGGTGGACACAGGGGATCTTCCTGAGGAGCATCCTGGTAAGTTCGAGCACACAACTTATACAATACAGTGTACATGTGTCTAATGTTTAAATGTAATATTATTGCAAACCATGTATTACATACATAGGATTACAGTATTCATTACATGTTAATCACACGTACATGTGGTGTTTTTTCTCAACATAAACTATATGTAAGATGCTTATATTGAAGGCCTCACTGTGATGGAAAGAGGCCCAGAGACCAATATAATAAAGGTCCCTGGACCCGGTCCTTCCTTGTGGCTCATCAGGCCACCAGACCCTGGGGCTACTTGTTTTGAATGTACTATGCAGCCTCTGCATTCCCTCTACCATGATTCTTTTATGCCCGTTGTGTAAGTGTAATAAAGTATAAAAATGTGATTTGTGCAACAATAAAACAGAACCAGCGCCTATGGACATGCAGGGCTGAGAAACTGCATGTCCAGAGAAAATGGCTGCTTTTGGCTCTGGAGGGGGAGGAGACAAAGGTAATGGTGTCCAAGGGTCGAGATCGAGCTGGTGGGGCATCCGCCCAAAGACCGGAGCCATTTGCTGCAGCGCCTGCCAAGTGGGATATATCCTGTTGGCGGGGGGAAACCATGCTGAGGCCCCATAGTAGGCGCTCATTAACCTTACCTCCTCAAAGCCCTTCAACTCTGAAAACCCACCTCCTAGCCCTGATTGGTCCATGGAGGCGAGCCCTGGCTTCTTGATTGGTCCGTGAGCTAAATCAGCGTTCCCATTGGTCGCCAGCCGCTCTATCATGCTTTCCTATGGCAGAGGAGAAGATAGAAAAGGAAGACCTGATCAGCGCTCCAGAGGTTGATTCTGAGCCCGTCGTGTAGACTGGCTAAGGCTAAGGCCCCGGTCACGACGCTGTAACGCGCGCCCGCGCTTTTGGCGGCGCGTTCAGCCGATTCCCCGGTCTGCAGCTCACTGCAGGAGCAGAGACCGGGGGGGGCGTGGCGGAGGAGTGACGGGGGCGCGGCCATGACATCACCCGGCAGGTTCGCCCTCTTTGGCTGAACCGCCGGGGGGCGTGTCTAATCGCTCGACGCGAGTCCTGCTCTCAATTCTTTTGAGAGCAGGAGTAGTTCTCGCGCGAGCGCTGCGGCCCCCCCTTGCAGCGGGCCCGGCGCCATTGCGGGGAGGGCTCTCGTGCGCGCAGCGTCCGCCACAGCGGACGCTGTAGTAGGCAGCGGGGCAAGGCCTAAGCGGTGTGCTCCGAGGCTGTGCCGGACACACCCAAAGATGAATTGGAGAGCTCAGCAAAGCAGGAAATTTGAACATGCTTTGCGATACAGGACGATAGCTGAGTCAGAGAAACGGAGAGCAGGTCTTTCAGCAGGAGATTTGAAAGTGCTCTGCTACAAATAGTATCAGCGAGATTTGGACAGTCTCTATCCCTACAGGAGTGGAAGTGAAACCCGGATAAACCTTGAAAGGGGTGCCTGGCCCCTAGATAGCCAGGATTTTCCCAGTATTGGTGAGTGCAAGCTTGGTTTGTGATTTTGTGCTGTGCTCTGCTTGCTGTTTATGGCTAGAAAAAATACTGCTTTGTCCTGTCTGGTGCCTTGATCCCTGTGATAAGTTCTGGTCTTCCGTGACACTCAAAATCTTCAAGTCTACTACAGGCCATGACTTTAAATTTCAAACTTGTAACACTTGTTTGCAAGGAATCCATCTTAAAATGAATCCCCATATTACTTTTAATTAACAAATACCTAATATAAAATAAACAATCTCTTATTTCATAATTACATTAAAAATATATACACCCAAAAAATACATTTATCCACACAAACAATAACATTTTCAATAAATAGTTGTGCAGCAAAAATATTTTACAGCATAATCTGATCGTTTTTTAAAGGACCAACACAAACACCCGTCAAGTGAATTACAGAGCTTCATGGATGTGTCTTGTGAGGATGAGCACCAAGAGGAGGGAGCAGTTGCCCTAGTGCTCACTGAAGTGCAGCCAGAAGAGTATGAAGTTCCTGCAACAGAACCCGTGGCACCAGCACCTTCTGCTCCAGCTGTGACTCAATCAGCTCAGTATGATAAGGCCATTCTCAATTATGAGCAGCAGCTGATACAAATGCAACATATTATAGTCATATTAATTCCTATTTGAGAAGATCTCATGTCATAATAGTTGTCATTATTAAGTGATAACGCAAGTCATGTTGCAACATAGCACCAACAGTCTAGCCTTACTTAAATGTGCTGTAAATGGTCGAACCTGGGCAGAAAAGCAAGCAACAGAGAGCTTGTGCGCCCATTCAATGTTGTCCACTCAACCTGCATCCAGCGAATCATAGCAAACTTCTGGGTTTAGCTTACAACTTCCACTCCTCCTCCATCTACTTTTCTTAATCTATCAAGTGAACCAGTGTCCCCACTTCCTGTAATACGTGGGAAATTCCGTCAGATGGGTCCTAATCAGTCGGCCTCTTCCTCTGCAAAAAAAAAAAAAAAAAAGGCGGAAGAGATATTTTTTGTCTAATTTTGTTTCCTGCACCTCAATGTGACTTGTTTTTTGTTAGATTGGTTCCTTTTCTCCAACACTGTTTGTGATTTAAAAAATAAATAAATCACAATTTCTGTCTCTTTGCAGTTATTATGATAAATGCTTCCAATGTACATTGTACCCACATACTTTATTAAGTTGACAATATAATCGACCCATCATGGCAACTCTTGCCTACATAACCTACATTCAATCTACAACATTTTAATAAACTGAGGTCTAATCTAGTAGTAATACATCGGGATGATGTTTTTGCAGGGCAAAATGGAGAAGATAGATGGGCAGTCTTTAAAACATTGTTAGAAAAGCACACTTATCAGTGTATACCCTTGGGTAATAAGTATAAAAGAAATAAGTCAAAACCAATGTGGCTAAATAAACAGGTAGGGGAGGAAATGGACAAGAAGAGGAAGTAATTTAGATTCTTTAAGTCAGAAGGGACAGAGACATCGTATCAGAATTATAAGGAATGTAACAAAAATTACAAAAGGGCAATCAAATTAGCAAAAATGGATAATGAAAAAAGGATTGCAATAGAAAGTAAGGTCAGCCCTAAAAAGCTGTGTGTGCTGAGTGCACGCGCATAGTAAGTGAAACGTCTTTGTCTTTGTCACTGTTTTGTCACAGAAATTGTATTTGTAAGAATGATATATTTAATAAAAAATACAATTTCACTACCAAATCGCAAATAAGTTTGACTTAGAACACGTGTTTTAGCTATTTGCACTTCTATATTTATAGTAACTGGGAATTCCGTGTGTGTGTGTGTGCGTCCGTCAGTGTGTGTGTGTGTCCGTCAGTGTGTGTGTGTGTGTGTGTGTGTCAGTCAGTGTGTGTGTGTGTGTGTGCGTGCGTCAGTCAGTCAGTGCGTGCGTCAGTCAGTGTGTGTGCATCTGTCAGTGTGCGTCTGTCAGTGTCTTTGTGTGTGTGTCTGTCAGTCAGTGTGTCTGTCAGTGTGTCTGTCAGTGTGTGTGTGTCTGTGTGTATGTGCGTCAGTGTGTGTGTGTCAGTCAGTGTGTGCGTCAGTCAGTGTGTGCGTGTGCGTCAGTGTGTGTGCGTGCGTCAGTCAGTGTGTGCGTACGTCTGTCAGTGTGCGTCTGTCAGTGTCTTTGTGTGTGTGTGTCTGTCAGTGTGTGTGTGTGTGTCTGTCAGTGTGTGTGTGTCAGTCAGTGTGTGTGTGCGTCAGTCAGTGTGTGTGTGTCTGCATGCGTCAGTCAGTCAGTCAGTGTGTGCGTGCGTCAGTCAGTGTGTGTGCATCTGTCAGTGTGCGTCTGTCAGTGTCTTTGTGTGTGTGTCTGTCAGTCAGTGTGTGTGTGTCTGTCAGTGTGTGTGTGTGTGTCTGTGTGTGCGCGCGTGTGTGTCAGTCAGTGTGTGGTGTATCAGTGTGTGTATGCGTCAGTGTGTATGTGCGTCAGTGTGTGTATGTGTGTGTGTGTGTCAGTCAGTGTGTGCGTCAGTCAGTGTGTGTGTGTGTGTGTGCGTGCGTCAGTCAGTGTGTGTGCGTGTGTCAGTCAGTGTGTGTGCGTGCGTCAGTCAGTGTGTGTGCATGCGTCAGTCAGTGTGCGTCTGTCAGTCTGTGTGTGTGTGTGTGTGTGTCAGTCAGTGTGTGTGTAAGTCAGTGTGTTTGTGTGTCAGTGTGTCAGTCAGTGTGTCAGTCAGTGTGTGTGTGTCAGTCAGTGTGTGTCATTCAGTGTGTCAGTGTGTGTCAGTCAGTGTGTGTGTGTGTGTGTCAGTCAGTGTGTGTGTGTGCCGGTCAGTGTGTGTGTGTCGGTCAGTGTGTGTGTGTGTGTCAGTCAGTGTGTGTGTGTGGGTGTCAGTCAGTGTGTGTGTGTCAGTCAGTCAGTGTGTGTCAGTAAGTCAGTGTGTGTCAATCAGTGTCATTTGTGTGTGTGTGTGTGTGTGTGTCAGTGTGTGTCCCCATGTTGCAGGCTGCAGATCAATGACAGGTGTCTGTGCTCCCGAGCAGATCTCAGCCAATAGCAGTGAGGCGGGCAATCTGCTGCTCGGTTAGGTGCACAGAGCGCTGTATGTCAGTGTGAGTTACAGAACAGGGGCACAGACCGCACAGACCAACACCGACCCCAGCACAGCCTCTCAGCTCCGACACCATGTGTGGGGCTCCCGCTGCAGCGCACCTGTACCACGGCCTCTGCTGGCTGCTCGGCCCGGCACTCACTACACTGCTCTCCATGTCAGGTACTGTCTGGTCTTCTACCTCTGTACCTCCCCTCCCTCCCTATCACCCTGCACCTCTCTCTCTCCTCACTCCCCCTGTATCAGTCCATCAGCCTGCTTTACCTACCACTCTATCAATGCTCCTCTCCTACACCGCGTGACTCCTCCCACCCCACCACCAAAGCGCCCGGTCCTCCAGTCACCGGTGTGGAAACAAGCTTCTCTCACACGCGGCATTCCCCATTCCCACTGATTAGTACCGGCATCTCCTCGGGCTGCGGTCTGGCACCTGTATCTCAACGGGCTGCGGTCCGGCACCGGGTCTCCGAACCGTGGCGTCCGGTGTGGGGGAGCGTTAGGAGTGGCGGCGGCAATTAAATTTGGGGGGAAAGGCGCCGCTGCCAGCCGCTTCTGCGCATGCGCATAAGTCCGTAGGCATCGCCATTAGTAATGCGCAGGCGCACTATTGCAGCAGACGTATGGGGAGAATGGCGGCCGTTAGGAGGGGCGCCGCATATGTAATCGGCCGTGTGGGGGGAGCGGCGCCCGTTAGGAGCGGCGCCGGCGGCGATACGTGTGGGGGGAGAGGGGAGGGGGAGCCGTGATGTCACTTCCGTTTCATTTTCGTCTCCATCTCTCCCATTTTGCCCCATCAGAAAAGGTGCCACTAAAGAAGTTTCACTTCAAAAAGTTCTTTAAGTACCTTAATAACAAAAAAATGAGAAAAGAAAATATAGGACCCTTTCAGTGTGAGATGGGTAGGCAGATTATTGGAGATAAGGAAAAAGCTGAGGTATTAAACAAATTCTTTGCCTCTGTGTTTACCAGGGAAGAATCAAGTTCAATAGTAGTACCGCAGGAGGAAGCCACAACCTCCATATTAATGAACAATTGGTTAACTGAGGAAGAAGTTCATAAGCGACTTGAAAAAATGAAAGTAAATAAGGCACCTGGCCCTGGTGGCATACATCCAAGAGTTCTCAAGGAGTTAAGCTTAGTAATAGCAAAACCATTATATTTAATATTCGAGGACTCAATTTCCACAGGCTCAGTACCACAAGATTAGCGTAAAGCAGATGTGGTGCCTATATTTAAAAAGGGAGCTAGATTACAACCGGGAAATTACAGACATGTAAGCCTGACTTCAATAGTATGGAAACTCCTTGAAGGTTTAATACGGGATAATATTCAGGAATACCTAATGGAAAACAAAATTATTAGTAATAGTCAGCATGGATTTATGAAGGATAGATCTTGCCAAACTAACCTTATTTGTTTCTTTGAGGAGGTAAGTAGGAATTTAGACCAGGGTAATGCAGTTGATGTGGTCTACTTAGATTTTGCAAAGGCTTTTGATACGGTTTCACACAAGAGGTTGGTGTACAAAATAAAGAAAATTGGACTCAGTAATAATATATGCACCTGGATTGAAAACTGGTTAAAAGACAGACAACAGAGGGTTGTCATAAATGGAACTTTTTCAGGTTGGGCTAAAGTCGTGAGTGGAGTACCTCAGGGATCGGTACTGGGACTCCTGCTTTTTAACTTGTTTATTAATGACCTTGAGTTTGGGATCGAGAGCGAAGTCTCCATCTTTGCTGATGATACTAAATTGTGTAAGTTAATAGAATCAGAGCAGGATGTAATTTCTCTTCAGAAGGACTTGGAGAGACTGGAAACGTGGGCAGGTAAATGGCAGATGAGGTTTAATACAGATAAATGTAAGGTTATGCATTTGGGATGCAAGAATAAAAAGGCGACTTACAAATTAAATGAAGATATATTGTGGGAATCCTTGATGGAGAAGGATTTAGGAGTGCTTGTAGACAGCAGGCTTAGCAATAGTGCCCAATGTCATGCAGTAGCTGCAAAGCCAAACAAGATCTTATCTTGCATCAAACGGTCAATGGATGGAAGGGAAATAAACATAATTATGCCCCTTTACAAAGCATTAGTAAGACCACACCTTGAATATGGAGACATTATGAAACTAGAGAGAGTGCAGAGAAGAGCCACCAAATTAATAAAGGAGATGGACAATCTAACTTATGAGGATAGGCTAGCTAAATTAGATTTATTTACATTAGAAAAGAGGCGTCTAAAAGGGGATATATTAACTATATACAAATATATTCGGGGACAATACAAGGCACTTTCAAAAGAACTATTCATCCCACGGGCAGTACAAAGGACTCTGAGCCATCCCTTAAGGTTGGAGGAAAGGAGATTTCTCCAGCAACAAAGGAATGGGTACTTTACAGTAAGGGCAGTTAAAATGTGGAATTTATTACCCATGGAGACTGTGATGGCAGATACAATAGATTTGTTCAAAAAAAGGTTGGACATCTTTTTAGATGGGAAAGGTATACAGGGATATACCAAATAAGTATACATGGGAAGGATGTTGATCCAGGGATTAATCCGATTGCCAATTCTTGGAGTCAGGAAGGAATTAATTTTCCCCCTTTATGGGATTTTTTGTTTGCCTTCCTCTGGATCAATAACTAAGTACAGGCATACCCCGCATTAACGTACGCAATGGGACCAGAGCATGTATGTAAATGTACTTAAAGTGAAGCACTACCATTTCCCCACTTATCGATGCATGTACTGTACTGCAATCGTCATATACGTGCATAACTGATGTAAATAACGCATTTGTAACAGACTCTATAGTCTCCCTGCTTGCGCACAGCTTCGGTACAGGTAGGGAGCCGGTATTGCTGTTCAGGACGTGCTGAAAGGCGCATGCGTGAGCTGTCGTTTGCCTATTGGGCGATATGTCCTTACTCGCGAGTGTACTTAAAGTGAGTGTCCTTTAACCGGGGTATGCCTGTATAGATATAGGATAAAGTATCTGTTGTCTAAATTTAGCATAGGTTGAACTTGATGGACCTATGTCTTTTTTCAACCTTATCTGCTATGTAACTATGTAACATACAGTTTAAAACATTATCTATTTTACATAGCAATCAAATGCATTTCTTGATGTATTTAGTAACGTCATACTGACACAACTACTTTAATAGAAAGTGCCACCACTTTTTACCCATGTATTTCTACATACACCATGTATTTCTCTTAATTGGTAATTTTTTGAAATAATGTTAGGATAATCATGGTCCGGCTGGAAATAACTGCAAGTTTTGGTATGACCTATTTGTTGTAACGTTATTTCCCGCGATGTTAGGTTAATGGCTCATTAACATCTGCTTTGCATATGAATAAGCCTAACATCAGTAGAAATGTATCAATACGTTATTTCAGTGGTTAACACTCAGTTGTGTTAAGGTTATTCTCTTTAGTGCATATACTGTAGGCATTAGGATTAACGCAACGTTAATTTTAACGTAATGTTAAATAGGCCAACAATGCTTTATGCATCTGGGCCATAGTCTTTCTGCACACGTTCGGGAAGCCCACAATTCAGACTGTGCGGGAATAGGTTTTTATAGCCATTGGCCACATGAAACAGAATTGAAGAGTAGGACATGGGGGGGAGGAATTATTAAAAAAGAAACATTCTGGATTTAGAAGCTAAAACTTTGAAACCACGGGGTCTCAATATTGCTATCAATCTAACTTAATTTATCCCAATCCACTGGGATGGATTTCTTTCTTCGTTTTTCATGTTTTAAAACTCATGTCTGTGGTGTTTGGAGGGGACAGTAAAGCCATCTTTTCTAACTATACCAAATATAGAAATCCAGAATGGGATGATCATATATGTTTTATATGCATGTGTGCTCTTATATTTTGTCCCTTAGGATATATTTGGACATATATGTAACATATACATAAGTTTTGAATAGACTGTTGACATTTTTACATATTTTTTATTTTATATATATATATATATATATATATATATATATATATATATATATATATATATTTGCTCTCTATCTATACAATATGCTGTGTGTATATGATAGGCACATTAACATTTGATATGATACAATTTTGTGTTTTCAGAATTTGCTATACGAAATAATAGAAGTACTTAAAATTTGTCTCAGAACATGTTTTTTTAGTCTCTCCACATATCCCCATAACATTTTTACAATTGGAAATGTATATGCTTGTTACAATAAATGAACGATATATCATGATCATTTTTTGTGCCAATGACATCATCACCCTGTAGGGAGGGTAGGTATGGATCGTTGATCCGCTGGTGACTTCTCCTTTTTGGAGAATGGAAACAAAAGACATCTCCTTTTAAGACTACATTTTGTAATCATTTGGACGAGGCTACCTTTACTCGTTTTTTTTTTTTTTTGTTTTGTTTTAATATACTGTAGGAGTAACCAGTCTATTTATACAGTACTAGCTGATATACCCGGCCTTGCCCGGGATTTAATTTTGCCACGCCTCTCTCTCTCTCCGCTCCCCCTGTTTTTCTCCCCATTCACCTCTCTCTATCTCTCTCCCTTCCCCTCTTTCTCCCCTGTTCACCCTTGCATCTCACATCACTCCCCCCTGCACCTCACATCACTTTCCCCCTGCACCTCACATCACTCTCCCCCTCTGCACCTCACATCAATTTCTCCCCCCTGCACCTCCCATCCCTCTCCCCCCCTGCACTTCACATCACTCTACCCCCTGCACCTCACATCACTTTCCCCCTGCACCTCACATCACTCTGTGGGCGGGTGGAGGGTGTGAGGGGGCGGGTCTCTCGCTAGGGTGGGAGGGTGGAGGGCGCGTGAGGCGGCGGGGCAGGTGGGTATGAGCCACGGCAGGTGGAGGGTGTGAGGCGGCGGCTCTCCCGCTAGGGTGGGAGGGTGGAGGGCACGTGAGGCAGCGTCCCTCCGGTGTGTTATGCAGCAGGTGGAAGGCGTGGAGGGAGTGAGGAGCGACGACTGGAGTGTGTGAGTGAGGCGGGATGGTACCTGGCGGTCTGCGGTGTGAGGAGGCTGTGAAGGTGAGGGCGTGCGTAGCCCTGTTTGTGACTTCACCTTACCCCGCAGGCCAATCAGAGCGTGAGCCGCCGCCAACCATTCAGCAACCACACAAACCCACAGACAAACAATTTTTCAGTTTTATATATATATATATATAGATTGATGTACTATGGCGGGGCTTCTCTCTGTGTGCTTCCAAACTGTCACTCACTAGTTCTGTCTCTGACTGACAGTTGGTCTCCAGATTCTATCCATTTCCTGCTTATCAAATCCTATGTAATGGATTTTCTGGCCTGGCCTGACCCACCCAATCTCACATTGGCCCCTGTGGTCTAACCAGTCCCCATTACATGGTAGTGTCTGGTGGTGCACCTGTTGGCAACAGGACTCCTGAGTCTCCCGCATGATATTGTGTGTGGATTGCCAACCCAGACAGGCAGCTGAGGTAGTGTGCATGAGTCCTACCTATATCCAGTGCAGCGCCTCCACCTCATCAGGATCTCTGCATCCGCAAGGAGATGGTTCTGATGAGGAACTCCTTCTTGGTGCCATCCTCTGTAGAGTAAGTTCAGACTCACACATGAGGATGTCTTTAATCAAGGTTGTCTTTATTGTTCCTTGTGGTATGGGCCAGCTGCCCCTTGCAGTGATTAGCTTAGCCACACATCTTGCTGTGCTATCCTTTAGAAAGGTATACCCTCCCAATGGAGTGGTATCCCCTCTCCCCTCAGGGAGATCACCCCTGCGCCAGGTCCCTGGACACAGTATGGCCTTGTCAGCTTGATGCTACTTGACGTAGAAATGGGCCACTAGTTACGGCAATAGTGGACCCTTTAATCACAAGTCTCATCCCAGACTTATTCCTTCCTTCCACACTAACTTTGAGCAGTGCTGTGCCTTATATACCTCAGGAGGCAGGCACATCTCTGACGTCACTAACGGTGGACTCAGAGTATGTAGCCACTCCCATCCATACATAGGGCACCTCACCAGGGTGTGAGGGCAAACCTCCATGATTACTGCTGGCATCCCTGTAACTTACCAGGTTTACTGCCAGCAGGAGAGAAAACTGCAGAACATTTTACAGCATGGCTACACCTATATCACCTATTAGAAGAACTACTCACCAGAAACTGCTCTTCAAGCAATGGAGGTTACAATAATTGCTGTGTGTCTTGCTTTATTGTTTCTCCTTTTGCTTTACATAGTCATCAGTGCCCCCAAAAAAGTAGCAGGACTGTCCCTGGTTTACAAAAGATCTTCAATTATTAAACAAAGCTCATTGGGCTGTATTTCAGAAATATGCAAGTAATATTTATGCTGTAAGAATATGAACATGCTTTAATTAAACGACATCTCCTTTTCTGTAAAAGGAAAATGGAATTGCAGTGTAGTGGTACTTGTACCATTACACTCGCCTACTTACTGTTCAATATGCAGTTCCTTTCAGAACTTCTCAAGTACTGTATGATCAGCCCTTAAAATGTCACAAAACAGAGTTGTATGAAACTTTAAAAACAAACCAACCAGGAGGAAAATAGCCCTCTCTTCAGCTTAATTGGAAGAGAGAAAAATGTGAAAAAGTGCAAATCACAGTGATTTGAGTGCCACACTAGAGGGGTTTCTTGTCCGGCATATTATGTAAAACTTTCCAACAGTGTTCTCAATAAATAATTACTGTTACAAAACCCCTCCAGTGTTGGAGAGAGACAGCACTGAAAAGCAAAAACATCAATCCCAATTGTTATGTCACCCTACAAAAATCTATATATCCATTTATTAGACCACAGATGGATATCAGTGTATTATATTAGTTTGTGACATCAGCCTGTTATATGGTTGCTTCAAGTGATTTAGATAGAACAGTATGGTCATTGATTTGTGACAAGATGGTTGGAAATCATTTAGCTCATGTCATATAGTAACTATCTGTCCATTAGGAACCAAGCATTTTATTTTAAGCTATTCAGAGCAGAAATTCAATCTGCATGTATATATATATATAAAAAAAAAAAAAAAAATATATATATATATATATATATATATGTTCTGTATCTACGACCAGTACTATTTTATGATGCATAATATCATGCACGTTCTCGTGAAGAATCTGGAACCGGTCGTGATGATATATTTCTCTATATTTAAAATAATCTGACGGTAGTTTGTTTCCTACAACCAGATTTCCTTTTTCTAGGACACTCTGTTCTGACCTTGTCTTATCAATTGTTTGTCAATTCAGTTTTCATGTTTTTGAATGATGAGTAATATCAACTTAATTGTTCTCCTCTCCAAGTCATTTCCCATAAACAGTATGCAGAGGATATACCTCTGCATCCAATGAGATTAGGTTCTAGTTTATACAAGAAAGTGCCATGAGTTTAATAATTCCATGTTATATAGAGGTTTCATATTCCAATAGCACAGTTGTTAAAATAATTGTTTTAGTTGGTTTCTTTAGAACAGGGGTGGGGAACCTTTTTTCTGCCAAGGGCCATTTTAATATTTATAAATACATTCGAGGGCCATCCAAAATTATCAACTTAAAAATTAGCCTGCTGTATTTGGTCAAACATTTAATGAACTCATCACTAATGTGATGGCTGGAACTGCTTCTCTTTGGGTGACTGACTGACTCTTGGGTGGTGGGTGACTGACTGACTGTGGGTTGGTGTCTGTGCACACGCAAATGCACACGCAAATGCACGCGCGCACACACACACAGAAATCGGGCAGGGGGGAGGGAAATCAGACTCTCAGACCCACTCTCTCTCTCAGACTCTCAGACCCACTCTCTCTCTCAGACTCTCAGACCCACTCTCTCGCTCAGACTCTCAGACCCACTCTCTCTCTCAGACTCACTCTCTCTCTCTCAGACTCACTCTCTCTCTCAGACTCTCAGACCCACTCTCTCTCTCAGACTCTCAGACCCACTCTCTCTCTCAGACTCTCAGACCCACTCTCTCTCAGACTCTCAGACCCACTCCCTCTCTCAGTTGCTGATGATACTAAATTGTGTAAGGTAATAGAATCAGAGCAGGATATAATTTCTCTTCAGAAGGACTTGGAGAGATTGGAAACGTGGGCAGGTAAATGGCAGATGAGGTTTAATACAGATAAATGTAAGGTTATGCTTTTGGGATACAAGAATAAAAAGGTGACTTACAAATTAAATGGAGATACATTGGGGGAATCCTTGATGAAGAAGGATTTAGGAGTGCTTGTAGACAGCAGGCTTAGCAATAGTGCCCAATGTCATGCAGTAGCTGCAAAGGCAAACAAGATCTTATCTTGCATCAAACGGGCAATGGATGGAAGGGAAGTAAACATAATTATGCCCCTTTACCAAGCATTAGTAAGACCACACCTTGAATATGGAGTACAATTTTGGGCACCAATCATAAGAAAAGACATTGTGGAACTAAAGAGAGTGCAGAGAAGAGCCACCAAATTAATAAAGGGGATGGACATTCCAACTTATGAGGAGAGGCTTGCTAAATTAGATTTATTTACATTAGAAAAGAGGCGTCTAAGAGGGGATATGATAACTATATACAAATATATTCAGGGACAATACAAGGAGCTTTCAAAAGAACTATTCATCCCACGGGCAGTACAAAGGACTCGGGGCCATCCCTTAAGGTTGGAGGAAAGGAAATTTCACCAGCAACAAAGGAAAAGGTTCTTTACAGTAAGGGCAGTTAAAATGTGGAATTCATTACCCATGGAGACTGTGATGGCAGATACAATAGATTTGTTCAAAAAAATGTTGTACATCTTTTTAGATGGGAAAGGTATACAGGGATATACCAAATAAGTATACATGGGAAGGATGTTGATCCAGGATTAATCCGATTGCCAATTCTTGGAGTCAGAAAGGAATTAATTTTTCCCCTTAATGGGGTTTTTTGTTTGCCTTCCTCTGGATCAATAAGTATAGGTATAGGATAAAGTATCTGTTGTCTAAATTTAGCATAGGTTGAACTTGATGGACGTAAGTCTTTTTTCAACCTCATCTACTATGTAACTATGTAACTATGTAACTATGTTTTGCAACATCGGAGGGGGCCATGGACGGTGATGAAGAGGAGGGTGGCCTTCATCGTGGCAGACGGACATGGGTGAGTGCTATATGTATTTATTGTATTTATTGTGCTTTATGTATTTTAAATGGGCAAATTCACTATTATCCATATGTGGATAATAGTAATTTTGCACATTACTATACTGTATTTGTTAGGGGGGGTGGGTTGTACTTATTTTAAAGTATTTATGTGTTTTTTAATTTGGGGGGGGGGGCAGAATTGGTACTGCAGGCCTGCGGGGAACACCCGAGGGTCACCGCCGGCCTATAGTATCATTGCTGTGCATCCCAAAAATGTAATATATGTACTGGGGGTATAGGGGTTGTTGGGGGCACAGGGGGTGTACTGTATATTGTTTATTGCAATGTTTATTGGGGGCAATTGTCCCCAATAAATATGTTATTATGCCTTAATCTCTTCATTGCCTTAGCGGTTAGCCGCTATGGTAATGAAGCAGCATTAATGTATTTTAATAATATTGTGCGGGAGCAGGGGGTCGCCTGAGCTGAACCGCATTTATTTCTGGCTCAGGGACCCCCTGCTTCCCGAATTACAGGCCCCGGTTTGGGGCATCGGAGCCAGTGTTGCCACCATCTTTATTGCGGGCACGTCGCGTATGGGATGCTATAAAGATGGTGGCGACACTGGCACCCGATGACCCATTCCGGGGCCTGAATCTCGGGATGCAGGGGGTCCCTGATCCACAAATCAATGCGGTTCAGCTCAGGGGACCCCCTGCTCCCGTACACTATTATTAAAATACATTAATGCTGCTTCATTACCATAGCAGATAGCCGCAATTGTAAGGAATTATTCTTTATTGATATGTGTGTTTTACTCATAGTGTAGATGTGCAGAGGGTCTCCGGAGCTGAACCGCTTTGGTTTTAGGTCCGGGGACCCCCTGCTTCCCGAGATACAGTCCCCTTTATGGGGTGCCGGTATCCCTCTGCTTTGTTTACATTCCGTGGTCACGTGATCGGGACATTTAAATGCAGAGGGATACCGGCACCTCATAAAGGGGCCTGTATCTCGGGAAGCAGGGGGTCCCCGGACCTGAAACCAATGTGGTTCAGCTCTGGAGACCCCCTGCACATGTACACTATGAATAAAAATTGATTGCAAATATTTTTTATGTTGCCGATATTTGCGCAGAGAGAGCGGCGGATCTCTCTCTGCTGCAGACACATCTCGGCAGGGGACGGCATATCGCAAGGTTATCGGCAGACAGACTGTCTCGCCACCGGCTACTCGGCGTGTTGCTTTCGCAGTGATTCGCCAAGGATTCTGCCCTTCCTGAATACTGCGAGGGCAACACGCCAAAATCATGCAGATATTGAACCCCTGCCGAGAGTGCTTTTCCGGTGCTTACTGCATCGAGCCCAAGTTACCCGAGCGTGCAAATTTATTGTTACAATTATCTTCTGTGTTTGCTACCTCAAAATCAGATTGTGGAAAGGTTTGCAATATGGAAGTTAGGGTTCAGGGACCTGACCCACCCCACAACGACAGTATACATTTCCCTGCTGGGCTTTAGTCTTTGTTACACAGATTATAACATATATGAAACAGCAGGGAGTGCTGAGAGAACGCACATCCATAAACAATTCACCTATTTGTCCTGTAAAGACATCTAATGGCAAATGGAGACTCACAATAGACAATGAACTCAATAAAAGGACCCTGCCAGTAGCCAATGTGGTGTCAAGTATGCCCAATTTTATGTCTAAACTAGCCTTCTGATGACACTTTGACAAAGTCTCACAGGATGAAACGCGTTGGTGCGTTTGTGGCTCTCTTTTTTTCTGTTACAGTATGCGCAGCTGATTCATTAAATACCTTCACTTTTATTCTGTAGTTGCCGTTCATTTTTTGCCTGCTGTGCTCCATTGCCTCCTTGCTGCTGTAGCCTTCTGATGACACTATTTAATCAATCTCAATACACCGGAACAGTCAGTAAAAATGTGCTATAGATTTTAAAGACAAACAGTACACTTTCACAGTGTTTTAATTCTCCCTACAATTTACATGTCTTTTCGTCGGTTTCTTGCTAAGAGCGTAAACACCTTTTTACAGTCGGATTGTATGGTGCAGTATGTGAATCATGTAATTTTACAAATGGCCACAAGACAGCAGCATTACTCTTTGCTAGATGAGCTGCTAAATTTAATCCTCAACACGTCTCGAACTGAATCATGCAAAAGCACAGCTGCTTAAGCTCAGTCTTATTCCTTGGGATTGTCATTCAAGCAGAATTCCAGACCCCCACAAAACCAAATGAATACAGGGATTACCTCGACAACTGACACGTCAAGGAACAAGTCTTGTGAACAGGCATTTCCTAATTTTAAATTGGCTATGCAATACACTGCTGCCCTTCAAAACCCAGATCCACAACTATTATTTGCCATACATCACTGCAGTACTGCTGCGAGAGACAAGGATTGTGAGTATCGACCAGATACTTGGAGAGTACTGACAGCATTAAAGAAGAGAGACGATGGCTGTATACAGACTCTGTCAGCAGTACACTGGACAGTCTCAGACACATGTGGTAGGGGTTGGAGGCCTGACCGTACAAACACTGCACACACCTAAAAAAAATGCTTATTGAGAATACCATGAGTATCCTCCCAAAGGGTAGCCAGTTGACTGGTAGACCTCGCCAATTGAAACATCAAAGTAACACACAATGCAAATATGCGCTTTTGCTGTCTGAAAGGGAAGAACATGGTTGGGGGGGAGACTCAATCATCGAGTTACATCACTAGACATCTTTAGGCTCACAGAAGCAGATGATGACTTGCCCATTTATGTGGATGGGTCAAGGTACTGGGAGGAAGGACACTTTCAGTCTGAGAATGCTCTGTGGAACTGAGCAGCAGATCAAAATTCAGTGTCCCAATTAATTCTCAGAGAGCAGAACTGGGACCAGTAAGGGAATCAATGACAAGATGAACAGAGGAACAGATTGTAATTTACTATGAAAGTGCTTATGGGACCAGATCACTGACTGTGCCCTTGTGGTAAACAAAGAGGGTTCACTGATGCAGCTGGTAAACCTTTGACATAAGCATGTCAGTAAATTTTGGATTGGGGAAATAAAGACTCCCTAGGGGATGCCCTATTCATAGTGAAAGCTCTAAAAGACAAACAGTGTTAACCTCATGCTGAGCAGAACAATAGGGCAGATTAGCTAGCAAAAAGTGCACATCCATCACAGGTGAAAGGTGGGTACCATGCAATAAACGATGAAGGTCAGCAAGCGTTGGAACTCTATGATTTTGATTTAACCCATAAACAGCTACTGTCACCGTAGAGAGAACAACATGAAGAGATGCTTAGAATAATAATCAAGCTAAAAAAATGGAGACAGTAAACCAGGATATCAGCTGAAAGAAGGGATGCTATTTAGGGAAGAGGATGGGAAATGTAAAATACATCCCGTCTGCAATGGTTAGCAAGTCAAAGAAAATCACAGGATAATGGGTCTCGCTCGGAAGGATACGACTGCCACAACGATAAAGGAAAAAGTATTGGTTGGAGGATTTAGAGGGTTCAATACATGGGATTTTGCAAAAATGCTTAATTCGTGCTCACCACAAGCCAAATGGGCAGAGGCCTGTACTGGCCAATGTTCTGGTAGCTGACGGGCCATGATGTAATCTTCAAATTAATTTTGTAGGACACTACCAGCTGATGGCATGTGGAGAGATGAATCTCAGATACCCACAACCCTCTACTCTGGTTAAAGAGGCAGTTTATACTGTATGGATCGGTTTGTGAAACAGCTCTAAGAGTGGGTATCAAAAGACTCACTTTTTGCAGCCCAAAATATGGCTTCAACTAAGAAACAGATTACAAAGTCACCCTCCTCTTAATGTGGTAGATAAGGTTATGGTGAACAACTTTCCTCAAACATTCCCTTGGGAGAGACCACAAACAGCCCTATAGACACTCAGCGATCAAGTGGTAAAAGTAGCAAGAGTACCACTCAAGAGCTTTAAAGCAACAGAATTGCATCCCAAAAGACGTGCGTTTCAAAACAAATGATAAAAAAAAATGTCTACATGTGGATTCATGTAAAATGTATTAGCCTAGCACTGCTAAGAATTGCTATTACATTTGGTCTTTTACAAGTTCCACTACTATGAAGCGCAAACCAAAATCCCTTAATCTGTGGGACCTGTTTGAACGGATTCCAGTGTTTGCTATTTTAACATTTGAAGCATTACATGGTATAGGATTCACCTATGCACTCATGAAGGAAGAAGTCTCTCCTATGAACACTTATGGGACTAGTTAGGGTGACCACCCGTCCCCGTTTTGCCGGGACAGTCCCGGTTTTTCGAGAGCTGTCCCGGTTTCCTGTGTGTCCCAGAAATGTCCCGGGTTTTCCTCAATGTGTCCCCGTTTTTTTTTTTGTCGCCGGCTGTGCGCGAATAAACTGCGGTGCGCTGTGCGCGGTGCGTGAGTCTGCGGCGGCGTGGAGGAGGAGACTGCACAGCTCGGCTGGTAAGTATTTTTTTTTTTAATGCCAGGGGTTGGGCTTGTGTTACGTGGAAAATCCTCTGCGTCCCGGCATTAAGCCCCTCCCCCGGCATCATCCTTCACCAAGGCCCGGCATGTGGGAATGGATGGAAGGAAGGGTGCCTGGGGGCGGGGGGCTGGTGCAGGCTGCGGGGGGCAGGACCAGCGTGCCTGGGGGGGTCAGGGCCAGGGTGCCTGGGGGCGGGGCTTCCGCTTCCTGCGGCAGAGCACACGTGGTGTGTGTCTCTGCCCGCTCCTGGCTCTCCCTTCCCCTACGGTCCCCTTGGTTCGGGAGATGGGCGCAAGGGCGGGCAGTGGTGGCTGCGCGGTGTCCCCCCATTCTGCCCCTGGGAACCCGTGGCTGCCGGCCCGGGGAGGGGGGGCGGCAGTTTGTACCTTTGCGTCCCGTCGCTCCCATCTAAGTGTGTGTGTGTGTGTGTACCAGT
>WSYH01009233.1:0-26591 GCA_036426205.1 Ascaphus truei | reverse complement strand
ATGTGTGTCCGTGTGTGTGTGTGTGTGTGTGTGTGTGTGTGTGTGTGTGTGTGTGTGTGTATATATACACACAGTACCTATGTGCTGCGTGCCGTGTACTACGCTGTGTTAATAAACAAAGATAAATTAACTTAACTCCTAACTACAATCATCAATTCAGGTTTAAATAAAGAAATATGGTTACAAAATGTAGAAACAAACATTCCTCAATCTCCCTCATGTAGTATGCCTGTCCCGTTCCTAGCGGGGGGGCACTGCTACTTAGCGGGGGTCACTGCTACTTAGCGGGGGTCACTGCTACTATTGGGGCCAAATGCAGATAAGGACATTACAGGGGATTCCGCCCTTAACTCTTTAGCTGCCAGCAATTCATTGGAAGATGTTTAGCAGCTATTTTAATTTCAGACATGGGTTTCTTTTGTTAGGAATAAGACAGGGAATTTGGAGATCAGTAAGCAGGGAAAGGCATAGACCCCCTAATCCAGGGGTGCTCAGCTCCAGCCCTCCAGCCGCCTGTCCAACAGGCCAGGTTTTCACGATATCCCAGCTGCAGCACAGGTGGCTCAATCAGTCCCTGATTCAGCGCTGGTGGCTCAGAGGCTCAGTTAATGACTGAGCCACCTGTGCTGAAGCTGAGATATCCTAAAAACCTAACCTGTTCAGGGGGACGGGACATTGAGGACTGGAGTTGAGTGCCCTGTCCTAATCTATGGAGACGATTTCTATAGGTAACACCCCGCGGTTTTATATTAGGGGTGACCCTGGCAGTGCTACACGTATACCAGTCATGTCAATTAATCATGCAGCGTTATCTAAAGAAATGTGATATAAAAAACATTTCTCCATCTACCCAGCAATGTTCCTAATAATGTCCTATAATTACTATACGAGGTTTCTTGTTGATAGCTTCACAAAGCTACACTGGTCTGATAAGTATAGGGCCCCTGTGAGAAGTCGGTGGTACAGGTTCTGACACACGGCACAAGATGTTACAGTAGAACGTATGATCTAATTTGTTTTGTGTGTTGAGGTGCGGTGAGATAAAATAAGTTATCTAAGGCCACAAGAAGCAGTGGTATTAAAACTATATTCACCCACTTCAAAGGTAATGGCATTACCACCAGATCTCTGCTTCTGCCTGTGCTCTGACAAACAGTAGCTACGATTTTCAATTTTCTTTTTGAAATCTCTTCTTAAACATTAATTAGTCAGTGATATTTTTTGGGGGGTGTGAGGGGAGGGGTATAGTGGGGTTCTGTGGGTTTTGCAGGATTGAATCCACCGCTGGGAATTGTTGGGTTCAATAAGCACATGGAAGTCAGGCTGTCATGGCTGTGCTCGCCACAAACCTGGGTCGGACCGCGTGGCTGAGGTGGGGTTGTAAAAGCCCCGACCTTAGACCGCGCAGGCTGATCCGGATTGCGCAGTTCGTAGTCGTACGTAGCAGGATCAGGATAGGAGAAGACAGCATCGTCGGTGGACACGCCAGGGTCAGGACTGGAGACATCAGGGTAAACGTTGTTCAAGCAGGAGTTCGGCAACAGGTAGAGAGAGCCCCGCTTCAGCTTAGGAGCGCGGGAGTGGCTTCTGTGCGTGCGGCGACCATGGCCCATGGTACTGGTCTCAGGAGGTGGTAGACAGACCAGAGTAGCACACCGCCTAGCTGCACTGGTAAACCAGTGCTTCAGCGCAAGAGTCCTGAGCGGGCTGGGAAATCCTCCGTTTCAGCGCAGGAACCAGGACACGGCCTCTGCAATAGGGAAAGAGCAGCAGGCCCCAGGAACCAGGAAGCTGAAGAAACACAGGGGAAACCTCCGCTTCAGAACAGGCGACAGGAACAGACCGCTGCGTGAATATAGCAGCCGGTCACAGGAAACAAGGAGCTAAAGTAACAAGGAGAGTACTCAGCTTTAGCACAGGAAACAGGAACTGACCGCTGCATGAGACTAGCAGCCGGTCACAGGAACCAGGGAGCTGAAGACAACAAGGAGAGTACTCCGCTTCAGCACAGGAACAGACCGCTGCGTGACACTAGCAGCCGGTCTCAGGAACCAAGGAGACAGACAAGACAAGGCTTATGGCAGAACACAGAGACATCCAGCAAGGACTATGCTCGGCAGGGAGCATTGTGGGGAAAGCAGTACTTAAAGGTCAGAGAACCAATGGCAGAAGGGGCGTGTGGCAGTATTGCTTTGGTGAGTGAATCCAGGCTGCAGTAAATATCAGGGGAAGTGTTCCAGGACTGCACACGTCTGCAAGGTAAGGCAAACAGTAAACCGAGGAGCGGATTCCTTACACAGGCTCAGGCTTTGGGTGCACATGGAAGTCAGGCTCAGGCTTTGGGTGCACATGGAAGTCAGGCTCAGGCTTTGGGTGCACATGGAAGTCAGGCTCAGGCTTTGGGTGCACATGGAAGTCAGGCTCAGGCTTTGGGTGCACATGGAAGTCACGCTCAGGTTTTGGGTGCACATGGAAGTCACGCTCAGGCTTTGGGTGCACATGGAAGTCAGGCTCAGGCTTTGGGTGCACATGGAAGTCAGGCTCAGACTTTGGGTGCACATGGAAGTCAGGCTCAGACTTTGGGTGCACATGGAAGTCAGGCTCAGACTTTGGGTGCACATGGAAGTCAGGCTCAGGCTTTGGGTGCAAATGGAAGTCAGGCTCAGACTTTGGGTGCTATTACGCCGGAGTAGCCCGCAGACCAGACCTGTCCCTAGAACGGAGGTGGCAGGTATGAATACACACACCGACAGAGCGAGGGACGTGTCCGGGTTGTGGTATTAGATGGTGCCAGGCCAGATGGGGAGTATTGCGTGAATACTTGCCGGAACAGTTTTTACCAGAAGAATGGTCGTTGCCGTTGCCGAGATCAGGGGTAGGAGAAGTATGGAAGGATCGAGGTGAGAGCCATGGTCGAAGGGAGCCAGAAGGTACGTAAACAGGAACAATCCGAAGTCGAGAGCCAAAGGAGGTAATCTGCCAAGCCGCATCAAAACCGAGAGAATCAAAGAACAAGCACTGTGAAACACCCATACAAAAACTATGACGAGCAAGGAAGCACAGAACAGAGAGGGTATATAAAGCTGGAACAGCCAACCAGGAGAGGGGGCTCAAAGGGGGCTCAGGCTTTGGGTGCACATGGAAGTCAGGCTCAGGCTTTGGGTGCACATGGAAGTCAGGCTCAGGCTTTGGGTGCACATGGAAATCAGGCTCAGACTTTGGGTGCACATGGAAGTCGCGCTCAGGTTGGAGAGAGGCCTGGCGTGGGATGAGGCAGCAGCTGTGGTAGAGCCGGGCCTGGCGGCAGAACCAGAGGCTCGGCATCCGGGAGCAACTTCCAGCATTGGCCAGGCCCCCCCACAGCCACCGAGCTCACGACACTTGTCCCGGCTCACCCCCAAGTTGGCGGCCCTGGCTCAGATATTCAGCATCAACAGTCTCATGGACTTCAGCCGAGTCTCACTGGTAATATTCAGCCGAGTCTCACTGGTAATATTCAGCCGAGTCTCACTGGTAATATTCAGCCGAGTCTCACTGGTAATATTCAGCAGAGTCTCACTGGTAATATTCAGCAGAGTCTCACTGGTAATATTCGCAGAGAGTTCAATGGTAATATTCGGCAGAGTCTCACTGGTAATATTCGGCAGAGTCTCACTGGTAATATTCGGCAGAGACTCACTGGTAATATTCGGCAGAGTCTCACTGGTAATATTCGGCAGAGTCTCACTGGTAATATTCGGCAGAGTCTCACTGGTACAAATATTCGGCACTTTTCCAAAAGAAAAAAAAAAAGATTATTTTTAAGGGGTTAAAGCCGGGGTGGTCAACTCCAGTCCTCAAGGTCCTCCAACAGGTCATGTTTCCAGGATATCCACTGTGACAGTGAGGGGGCAACCAGGCTATCAATAAAGGTATTATGCCCGGCTGGTTACCTCTGATCCATATTTGGGATTTTAGAGTGTCAGCTCTTGAACCCATTTGTTGTACATGCAATGTGCGACAATAAAGAATTTTCTGTGTTTTCCATTCCAGGTGCGCCTGCAAGCAGAGACTGCTGGGCTGTGAGTTTCAAGGGGGGTTTTACGGAGAAAGTGTTGTCAGAATGTGTCTAGGTAGTGGGGTTCCAGAGTTGCGGGATACCCCAAAAATGTACGCGTTATTTTCAGGACAGATTCTCGGATACATTGAGACACATTGCTCCGGCAAAATCTCCCCTTGAAAACGCTTGCGCGACTCACCGCTAGGACACCCTGCTTCAGCACAGACCAGAAAGGTAAATGGGGCATAGGGATGTGTGGTATACCTGAAACGGTAAAGGGGTCCCTAATATATGGGGGGGATGCCCAGTTAGTGCCATGAACATCCAAAACCTGGTATAGGGGTTCTGGGGGTACTCCAACCATATACAGGCATACCCCGGTTTAAGGACACTAACTTTAAGTACACTCGCGAGTGAGGACATATCGCCCAATAGGCAAACGGCAGCTCACGCATGCGCCTGTCAGCACGTCCTGAACAGCAATACCGGCTCCCTACCTGTACTGAAGCTGTGCGCAAGCGGGAGACTATAGAGCCTGCTACAAATGCGTTATTTACATCAGTTATGCACGTATATGACGATTGCAGTACAGTACATGCATCGATAAGTGGGGGAAAGTAGTGCTTCACTTTAAGTACATTTTCGCTTTACATACATGCTCCGGTCCCATTGCGTACGTTAATGCGGAGTATGCTCGTAATTATATAGTTACATACACGCTCCGGTCCCATTGCGTACGTTAATGCGGGGTATGCCTGTGTTACATAGTTACATACATGCTCCGGTCCCATTGCGTACGTTAATGCGGGGTATGCCTGTGTTACATAGTTACATACACGCTCGGTCCCATTGCGTACGTTAATGCGGAGTATGCCTGTGTTACATAGTTACATTACACGCTCGGTCCCATTGCGTACGTTAATGCGGGGTATGTCTGTGGTACATAGTTACATACATGCTCCGGTCCCATTGCGTACGTTAAGCGGGGTATGCCTGTGTTACATAGTTACATACATGCTCGGTCCCATTGCGTACGTTAATGCGGGGTATGTCTGTGTTACATAGAGTTACATACACGCTCCGGTCCATGCGTACGTTAATGCGGAGTATGCCTGTGTTACATAGTACATAAACGCTCGGTCCATTGCGTACGTTAATGTGGAGTATGCCTGTGTTAAATAGTTACAATACATGCTCCGGTCCCATTGCGTACGTTAATGGGGGTATGCTGTGTTACATAGTTACATACATGCTCGGTCCCATTGCGTACGTTAATGCGGAGTATGCCTGTGTTACATAGTTACATACATGCTCCGGTCCCATTGCGTACGTTAATGCGGGGTATGCCTGTGTTACATAGTTACATACATGCTCCGGTCCCATTGCGTACGTTAATGCGGGGTATGCCTGTGTTACATAGTTACACACGCTCCGGTCCCATTGCGTACGTTAATGTGGAGTATGCCTGTATAAGGTTGCAAGTGTTTTTATGAAACCTAAGTCCGGTTTTCAAGAAAGGAAGGAGATAAAGCCCTGAGAATGAACCTACGCGTTTTTTTAATTCTACCTTTAGACTTAGAAAAAAATATGTGAAATTACTATATTTTCTTTCATACTGTTAATAGTACAGATGCTGTGTGCGGTATTATGAGCGGGGGACTTCCAGGCCAGGGTTCCGAGAGGACCATGTGTCTACCAAGCTTTGTGCCAAAAAGTCTTCTCGGGTCCCGGACATGAAAGCCTCAGAGGTTGCCAAGGTGTGAAAGCCATTTTGGGCAGCGGAGTTATGCTCCAGTACCCATGTCCTGGGATGAATGCCGGTCCCGGTCCACCATTTGCCCCAAGCCAGACTGTGAGGAGCCTAACTCAGCGGGTGGCTTCTGACTGACAAGTGGGCAGAGTGCCAGGTTGGCGCATGCCCTTGTCAGAATCCGAATGCTTGCTTGCCCGGCTTAGATACACTGGCAATACTCTGATTGGCTGGTAGGATTTCCCCACGCTCGGATTGGTTGGAGTATTTCATGAATGAATCTGAAATACTATAAGAAAGCCAGCAGCCAATCCGCTCGCGAGTTTCTAAGCGCGCAAGACAGCAGCGGCAAATTCAAAATCACCAATAGATGCTTTGAGAGAAATACCAGCGAGCCGGCTTCAGGAATGTCAAGACGAGAAAGTCCCACTTTTCGGGGCCAAGTTCTGAAAAGAGAACGTAGCGGTCGTGGCTGGAACTAGACGCCGGAAAAGAGCGCCAGTGTGACAATTTGTTTTACTATGTTGTGGTGCTCAGTGAATGATCCCGGTAAAAAGGTGTAAATACACTGGTCTCCGTGACAAGCACAGGTGATGCAGGTGATTGAGCCACCTGTGCTGAGGCAGGGGTAGCCTGAAAAACCGATTGTGTTCCTGGCCCTTGAGGACTGGAGTTGGCCACCCTGCATTTAAAGGCGGTGTTTATAACCTTTTGGGTTCCCCAGACGGAGCCACACATCGTGGGATCTGGCATCCCAGGGGCCTCATGGCATAGTAGGGGCGTCAGGGCTTCCTGCTCGGATTGTAGAGGAGATCTCTGAGGAAGTACATGATGTCACGAAACGCGTCAGGGGACTGTGCGTCTTAAGGGGGGGGGGGTTGCCCTGCCATGTTCTAGTATTATTTCTTATGGAAGATATTTTTTATACTTAATAGAGCCGTGACGAACGTTTTGAAGTTTTTTGTGTTTTTCATCTTCCTTGCCATATCCCGCTCCCTATAACTCCTCCTAGTGTCTATATAACAACTCCCTATAACTCCCTATTGCTCCATATAACCGCTCCCTATAACTCCTCTATTTTCCATTATACCGCTCCCTATAACTCCTCATTAATCCATATAACCGCTCCTATAACTCCCCCTATTGACTCCATATAACCGGCTCCCTATAACTCCTCCTATTGCTCCATATAACGCTCCTGTAACTCCTATCACTCCATATAAACGCTCCCTGTAACTCCCCTATTGTCCATATAACCTCCCATAACTCCTCCTATGCTCCAATAACGCTCCCTATAACTCCCCCTATTGCTCCAATAACCGACTCCCTATAACTCCTCTATCGCTCCATATAACCGCTCCCTATAACTCCTCCTATCACTCCATATATGACGTCCCGTAACTCCTCCTATTGCTCCATATAACCCCCATAATCATCCTATGCTCCATAACCGCTCCTATAACTCCCTATTGCTCCATATAACCGCTCCCTATAACTCCTCCTATCACTCCATATAACGCTCCCTATAACTCCTCCTAGCTCTCCATATAACCGCTCCCTATAACTCCTCCTATCACTCCATATATCCGCTCCCTGTAACTCCTCCTATTGCTCCATATAACCTACTCCCTATAACTCCTCCTATTGCTCCATATAACCGCTCCCTATAACTCCCCCTATTGCTCCATATAACCTCTCCCTATAACTCCATCCTATCTCATAAAACCGCTCCCTATAACTTCCTCCTATCTCTCCATATAACCGCTCCCTATAACTCCTCCTATCTATCCAATAACGCTCCCTATAACTCCTCCTATCTCTCCATATAACCGCATCCTATAACGCCCCTCCTATCTCTCATAAAACGCTCCCTATAACTCCTCCTATCCCCATATAACCGCTCCCTATAACTCATCCTTCTCTCCATATAACCGCTCCTATAACTCCTCCTATCTCATATAACCGCTCCTATAACTCCTCCTATTCTCCATAAAACCGCTCCTATAATCCTACTCTCTCCATATAACCGCCCTATAACGCCTCCTATCACTCCAATAAACCCTCTAAACTCCTCCGATCTCTCCATATAACCTCCCTATAACTCCTCCTATCACTCAATAAACCGCTCCCTATACCCTCCTATCTCTCCATATAACCTCTCCCTATAACTCCTCCTATCACTCCATATAAAGCTTCCTATAACGCCTCCTATCTCTCATATAAACCGCTCCCTATAACTCCTCCTATCTCTCCATATAAACCGTCCCTATAACGCCTCCTCATCTCTCCATATAACCGCTCCATATAACTTCCTCCTATCTCTCCATATAACTCTCCCTATAACTCTACTATATCTTCATATAACCTCTCCCTATAATCCTCCATATGCACCATATAACCGCTCCCTATAACTCCCTCCTATCTCGCCCATAACTCCCTATCTCTCCATATAACCCCTCCCTATAACTCCTATACCCCATATAAACCGCTCCCTATAACTCCTTCTATCTTCCATATAACCCCTCCCTATAACTCCTCCCTTGATATATATATATATATATATATATATATATATATATACACACTATTTGATTACAGATTAGCAGATAGAGCCGCCGTGTCTGGTTTCCTATTAGAAGCGCATTTCCCTTCCCATGAGATTGCATCACAGAACTGAAACTGAGGCACAGCCGTGCGTTCCCAGCCGGCGGCCTGCGCTGTGGACAGGGGCGCTGACAACATGGAAAGGGAAATGACAGGAGGCTGTTTACTGTTTCATGAGGAATTGTATGCTGACCACACAAGCATTTTTCCTAGTCTCTTTGCTTATCTCCGTCGGGTTGTCAGTTGTGTCGTGTACGTCACCAAACCATGGAAATAGAATTAGCACCTGCAAGACACTGTTACATATGCAATAAAGCCTCTTCTTCCCTTCTTCCCAGTGCTGGGGAAGTGATGAGCTCCAAAATTAACAGGACAAAGTTTTCTCCAACGCGGGAAGAGATGCCTTAATGGCACACGAAGATATGGGACTTAGGGACAATATTTACTACACAGTGGTATGTGCGCCGGTTGCAGTTTTTGTGATCCATTTTTGCCCTGGTTTGCAGCTGGGAGACCAGGGGTTTATATACTAAAGTCTCCTCGGTGCCCAACTGGGACAAAACCCAGTGCAAAAAAAAAGTACTCTAAGGGAAAGAAAACCAGATAACTGGAGGTTTCCCTTTGAAAAATCCCTGGTGACATTCATTTGCAAGCAAAATACAGTAAATACCCCACCCCCAACCCCCCCCCGCCCCCGCCCCCTAGTTTAACATATCCCCATACGAGGTTCTTTCTTTTTTTAATAAGTTACCATATTTATCGAAGGACACAAATCCCATTGGGATATTTTTCCTTAATCCTTCAGCGGCCCTAATGACGTAGGTGTATGTCCAAAAAAAGTGCACCTCAGGGGCCCATAAGGCATACACCGTTTGTTACTTGTTTTGTAGGGGGCTGTACACGATCGTCGCTCCAACGTCTCCCACACTGAAGGAGCGGGGCGGACCCCCACCCCATCCCATCGGGTCCGACGTCCGGAACAACAAACAGCATCACGTGATCGCTCCAAAGGGGCAGTCACAGGATGCCGAAGTGCCGGAGGGTCCGTGGTCACAGAGGTGGTATGACAACCCCTGGCACTGAAGGAGTTAAAATAAATCTGGTGCTGTTCACCCTTAGCACCCCCTCCCTCCCCTTGTTTTGCAGTTGGCAGGCTTAGTAAAAGACAAATCCCTAATGCCTCCTGCTTGTCCTGAGTTTTGCAAACATTGCAGACGAGGCCCGTACTGTCACAGCCGGTCACCTGACACTGTTTAAGCTTCCTGTTATTTGTCAGAGTTTGAAGACATTAAAAACAAAAGGTTTTTCTCCCCCCTTTCTATTTTTGGCCTGGCTGCTGCAGGCTTCATTCCTTTCAAGAACCCCGACCACAAATCTGTGTATCGCCTGCTCCATCTACCTGTATGGGACAGCACGAGGCTCCACTCGGTACGTCAGAGGGTTTGATAGCCACACATAACAAACTCATGCAGGCGTCCAGCTCCCTGTGACAATTCCTGTGTTCTTCACATGTCCTCCAAACAGTGTCGGACTGGAAAATCAAGGGACCTGGGAAGGAGATACTGGGCCCATCTTTGAGCTCAACCACGGTCCCTACCTATGGGGACCTTGGGCGGCTGGTAATAGGGATTGAATGTGTGTAAGTTACAGACATAGCCATCGGGGTCAACAACAGAAAGCAGGGGGATGTCGTTTTGTTGAAGACCCGAATAAATCTGGCGCTGTATTTTACACTGGTTTTTTGCTCCGGTTTTACAGGTGAGAGACTTTAGTGAACAGAACACTCCCTACATGTCGTCCTTTTAACTTACCAGTGTGCACTGGTGTCAACGATTAAATTGACAGCAAACGTCTTGTTAAATCAGCACAAACGTGTTTTTTAAGCAAAGTACACCTGTCGTTCCAAGGTCTATTACAGGGGTGGGCAACTCAAGTCCTCAAGGGCCACCAACAAGTCAAGTGCTAAGGATATCCCTGCTTCTGCAAGGTGGCTCAATCAGTGGTTCAGTCTTCGACTGAGCCACTGACGGTGATTGAGCCACCCTGTGCTGAAGCAGGATATCCTTAACACTAAACTGTTGGCGGTCCTTGAGACGTGGAGTTGCCCACCCCTGGACTAGTAGCTATATTAGTCCTGAAGAAGAGCAGATATCGTTCTAGGTTGTGTGATACCTTTAAGGAGGCGAACAAAGAGCTCTTCAGGTATTAAATGATGGTGGGCAGAGCTTTCAAAACCTCATCGGTTCTTCTTTATGTGTACTGGCAGTACTGCGATATACTGAGAGAAGAAACCTTTGAAGGGGTGCAAGTCTAAGCCCTTGTGTTGTAGGCAGGGTTTAGCTGTGGTGTGTGGTTAGGGCTGCTGCTTTAGTACATTATACATGATTTACTTAATACAACTTGCAGCTAACCATTAACCGGTGAACGACTCAACTGACCCTGTATGTGTGTGTGTGCAGTCACACTCTGGGCTGATGCCTGGCCTCAGTGTCCTGGGCTCTCTATGTGTCTATTATATAAGTCCCATACACCCTCTCCCTACCTCACAATCACGAGGCAGAGAAGTGGGAGTGCTAAAACAGAGGCACACGGACACACATTTTTGGAAATCCGCAGAACGGATTACTATTAAATCCGCCACGATTAGAAAAATCTGCGTGAACGGAATCCAATGACGGATTGCGAAGAATCAGTAGCTGAAGGAAGACAGGGCACACGGACGAAAGTTGTGCTTGGCTCAATAAATTGTTTTGAATACTTCAAATCCATGTGCCCTGTCTCCTTCAGCTAGTGAGGATGGGACCTCGGTCCCGCCCCTGTGGACGCGTCCCGTGATGCGTTGGGTGATGCCCCTCGTGCGTGCACTGCATGCAAGTGCCGCAGTACCTCTGTCAGGGACCGTACCTAGGCTCCGCCAACGCCATGTCCCGTGACGGAACGGAGGACGCTCCTGTCCCCACTACACGCTGGTGTCGCATGACAGAAAACACTCGAGGGGTTAATGCTATCAGCAGTTGCTCCACACCTGCGGTGCACTCCGGCCCTGCTTACCAGTGGACAGAATATGTCTAATTATTCATGACAACAGCCTGGAGTAACCCTCCCATTGGTTATCTGTTCCTTATATGCTCAGCCAGCCCAGAGGCACAATGGCTGAGCATAAACTTGTGTTATGTGCGAAGTGCTTGCCGCAAGCATCCTGCTGCCCTGTGTGCTCTTTGCATTCTGCCTTGATTTTGCCTTCAGACCTCAGCTTCTACCCATACTGCTCCTCTTCTGACCCTTGACCCTTGACCCTTGACCTCGGCTTGCTTTTGGACTCCCATCTTCTCTAACTCCTGGACCCCGGCTACGCACAACGACCCCCCGACTTCTCCAATCTAGACCACGACGAGTATCATGACCATCTGAGCTCTCCTACCCTGACCCGGCTACACGACTACTACTCTGCACTCTGGACGCGGTCTCTCGGTTGTAGGTCAGTGTATACCAAAACATCCCCACCTCAGTCTCGCGGTCCCATCCTGTTTGTGGTGAGCACTCTGTTACTGCATGCTCAGCCCCACAAACATGGACCCCGCTGAGGTGAGTCGAGTCCTGAACATGCACGCTGACATGTTTAACAAAATGGAGAAATATCTTGACCAGAATAGTTGGGATGGAGCTATCCCAACCACACAGTTAAAGATATTACTACGAGGCAAAAGTACCCCTGTCAACTCTGTTCCCCCAGCGGTGCCTGCTCCCGAACCATTCCTATGAATGCAGCCTCCGAACCCCGACTTCCTAATCCAGTCGCCACGGTGGGTGAACCGCTCGGCTGTCGCGTGTTTCTTAATCAATGTTCTATACAGTTTGAATTGATGCCTCTCGTTTATTGTCCAAGCGATCTAAGGTGGCCTATATCATCTCCCTGCTAATTGATGACGCTTTGGCGTGGGCTTCACCAATCTGGGAACAAAGGCGGACCTCACGTGCGACATAGCCCGCTTCACCAAAGAGTTCTGCAGAGTATTCGACACACCCGGACGCAAGGTAACCGCTGCTTCATCTCTCTTTCATATTACCCAAGGCAGTCGTCCCGTGGCCCAGTACGCAGTTGAATTTTGGACCATAGCCGCTGAAACCAGCTGGAACGATGAGGCTAATAGCGGCAGCATCCTGGCAAGGTCTGTCCGAGAACCTTAAGGATGAACTTGATGCGCAGGAGGAACGCCCCCACGGAACTGGAAGAGCTCATCGGCCTATGCATCCGAGGGATCTAAGATTACAGGAAGAAGGGTGGAAAGAAATCAACGTAAGCAAGGTATGCAGTCTCCGCGAGCCACTACACAGAGTTCTTAACCCCCTCTTCCGGATCTGGAAAACCCATGTAGCCGGAGGCAACAAGCTATCGCACGGTGAGAAACAACGCAGACGTAATGCTGGACTTGCCTTATTGCGGTAAGCTGGACACCAGGTATTTCTTGCCCCGATGTCGGGGGGGAAACCCAGTCCCCAGTGAAAGCCGGGAGGATCACACTGGGAACATTATCTACTCCTCCCAAGATGCTGACCAAGCTTTTGATTACCTATCATCCTAACTGGAAACACATTCAGGACACCACTCAGGCCTTTCTGGACTCTGGGTCAGGTGAGAATTTCATGGACCAGGGGTTGCGGAGAAAAATAAATACCTTTGAATGTAAAAGTCACCCGGTAGGGCTAGAGGGGCTATTGACGGTGACCCTAACAACCCGCCTTTATTTATCTTCATACATATCCCTTTTCAATTGCAGACAGGAGAAGTTCATACCAAAGGATCCGATTTGATTGTCATTCATTTCTTCTGCCGTCGATGTCATGCGCTGGGCTCTCCATGGCTTCAACTGCATAACCCTCGGATGCGATGGACAGAAGAGCAGCCTTCCAATGGAGTACTTACTGCCGTCCAAAGGCCTATGTAGGGTTTCGGTAACTTCTCGTCTGCCAAAATTTACTCTGAATTTCAGGACGTATTCAACAAGGCCAGCCAGTCCGAGTAGCTGCCACCTCACCGGTCATTCACTGTCCCCATCAAACTTTTACCGGTTCAGTGCCTCCGCGAGGATCGTTCTACCCATTGTCACCTCAGAGATGAAGGCCTGAAGGACTACATCCAAGATAACCTGCAAAGGCGCTTATCTGAAAGTCCTGCTCCTGCAGGTGGGGGTTCTTCTTTTGCGAAGTAAAAAATATGGATCTCTCAGACCATGTATTGATTATCGGGGACTTAATAAATCATGATAAAAAATGATACCCTTTACCCTCTATCACCAAACTCTTTGACAGACTACAGGGTTCCACCATTTTACTAATTTGGATTTACGAGGAGCCTACAATCTTTATAAGAATCTGACAGGGGGATGAGTGGAAAACAGCATTTCAACACACGGGATAGACATTACGAATACTTTGTCATGCCGTTTCGGACTTTGAATGCTCCCGCTGTATTTCAGTACTTTGTCAACAAGGCTTAAAGGGATCTCCTGGACCAATACGTCATTGTCTATCTGATGATATTCTATCTTCTCCAAAACCACACGTGAACATCGGGTCATGTCAAACAGGACTACTCCAACGACTATGGAAGAATCCATTATTCGCAAAATTGGAGAAAGTGTCACTTTCATCAGACTACAGCGTCCTTTCTGAGTTACATCATCTCCGATACTGGCCTGCCATGGACTCAGCCAAAGTTAAAAGTCATTTTGGATTGGCCTCGTATACGACCCTGAAGGCCATACAGTGTTCTTAGGCTTCGCAAATTACTACCGAAGGTTCATAGAGAACTTTTCTCTGTTTGTAGCACTCATTATGGCGTTTGAAAACAGAAAGGAGCTGACTGGCGCTATGGTCTCCTGCAAACCATTCAAGCATTCGAGGGCTTGTGTCAGCTCTGTGCTAGTGCATCCTAATCTAGGACTTCCCTTCAAGCTCGAGGTTGACGCTTCGATGTTGGGGCTGGAGCAGTGTTGTCCAAAGGAAAACTCCACAAGCCAAATTACACCCCTGTGCGTTCTTTTAAAAAAACTTCTCGCCTGCCAAACAGAATTATGATGGGGTAATCGTGAACTGTTGGCCATCAAAATGGCCTTTCGCACGCAGCACATCGTCGAAAGGTATGGAATGGGGTCATTCGTCTAAAAGCTCCGGTCATCCAGGTACAAGGAGAACTACTGATCTTTTGGAAAGGACCTTTTGATGGCCAGGGCATAAGACATAAAAGAATTGTCACCACATCTTCTACGGGTGCCCAAAACAAGATTCCCCTATCAGGCCATAAGGGTTGCTGCAACTTCCCGATTCTGGATCGCCAGGGTTTCATCTTTCCATGGATTTTCATCGTAGTACTACCCTACTAAAAGGAAGGAATACCATTTGGTGGTGGTCGAAAGGTTTTCCAAGCAGGCCCATTCATTCCCTCAAGGGTCTACCCAATGCCTCAAAAATATCTGACATATTTATCAAAGAGTGTTTCGTCTTCATGGGGTCCCCCAAGTTATTGTGTCGGATCGAGGCTCCCAATTCATCTCTAAAGTTTGGGGGCCTTTTGCAAACAACTAGGGGGTATCTCCCTTCACTTTTCTTGCTGGCTACCACCTCAGAATACTAATCAGACTGAGCGGACGAATAAATCACTTGAACAATTCATCCGTTGTTCATTTCCGATACCAGGAAACTGGGTAGATCTTCTTGCCGTGGTCTGAATCCTTCATAACCAATCTAATTAATGTTACGCCGCTGCTCGCCAAAACCGGGACCGGAACTCGGGGCTTGGGTGGGGTTATATAATCACCGACCTTAGTCCACGCGACTGATCCGGAGTGCGCAGTTCGTAGTGTACATCGCAGGGTCGGATTGGAGAAGGCAGCATCGTGTTAATGAAGCAGGAGTTCGGCAACAGGAAAGTCAGGAGTTCCCCGTTCAGCTTAGGAGCGTGAGCGCGGGGATGGCTTCTGCGCGAGGAGCGGCCTCGGCCCATGACGCCGATCTCAGCAGGAGAGGACAGCAGGCTGGCGAAGGAGTTCACCGCAGGGCAGCGTCGGAAGAACCAACGCTTCAGCGCAGAAGTCCAAGGCAGGCCACTGCAAGAGGATAGCCGAGGCTGCAGGAAAGGAAGGGTAGCCACTGCTGGAGGGAATGCAGCAGGTACCAGTGCTGGCAAACAACGCATTCAGCACAGACCATTCAGGACAGGCCACTGCAGGGGGATAGCAGACAGGCCGCAGGAACAGAAAGGGTAGCCACTGCTAGGAAGGAATGCAGCAGGTACCAGTGCTGGCAACAACGCTTCAGCAACAGATCGTCCAGGGTAGGCCACTGCAAGGAGATAGCAGCAGGCCGCAGGAAAGGAAGGGTAGCCATGATAGGAGGGAATGCAGCAGGTAACCAGTGGTGGCAACAAGCTTCAGCACAGACGTCCAGGGCAGGCCACTGCAAGGAGATAGCAGGCAGGCACGCAGGAAAGGAAGGGTAGCCCATGCTAGGATAGAGGTGTGAATTGCAGCAGGTTACAGTGCTGGCAAAACGCTTCAGCACGGACGCCAGGAACAGGCCTCTGGATATCAGGAACTTTGGAGGTAAGAACACTAGGAGAGAGGCCTGGGGGGTGGTTGTGGCAGAGACAGTAACTAGAGGTAGGAATGGTTTATGCTCGCGCGCTGGTTCAGTGCCAACGCCTAGAATATAAAGGGCGGGAGATCCAATCACAGGAGGAGGGTGTGTGAGTATTCCTCCAATGACGTAGCACAGGCCAGAAGCTGCAATGAGAGGCAAACACATGTGCCTTTGATTGCCAGGGAAAGGCTTGCAATGCATGATACTGCAAGGCTATAGTCAAAGAGCCAGTAGTAGGATTCCTTACATCAATTAGGTCGACTCAGGGACTCACACATTCTTTACAAACTTCAACTTCCACCCTGAGACTGTTCCTACTGCAGGACCTGGATCCGGGTGCCAGCAGCGATAATAGGATTCTGCTATCAACAAGAGTCATGGAGGAAAGATTCAGGAGAACCTCAGAAGGCAGTGTCTCTATGCAGGAGAACAGGCAGACCGGCATCGCGTGAAGCACCAACCTACAATCCGGGGCAAAAGGTATGGCTGTCCACTAAAAATATCAGACTGAAGTTCCCACAGCTAAATTGGCACCTAGATATATCAGTCAGTCCTGTCATGAGAAAGTCATCCGGTGGCCTACCGGCTAGGTTGCCAGCTTCCATGAAGATCCCTCCCCTCTTCCATACTTCCCTTCTTAAAACCTTTCGTACAGATTCTCAGTCTCTGCCCTTTGGTGTCTCCTCTTGAACCTCTCTTGGTTGAGGGACAACAAGAATACGAAGTCCAGACCATTCTGAATTCCGGTTTACCAGAGGGGAACTACAATTCCTGGTCCATTGGAGGCTTGGCCCCGAAGTGCGTTCGTAGATTCCCAAGACCAACTACATGCTCCTAGGCTCGTTCGGGCCTTTTCTATCAAAGGTTTCTACAAGCCATCCTGGATGCCCAGAGGTTGCCCTTGAAGGGGGGGGGGTACGGTACTGTGAGGATTGGACCTCAGTCCTGCCCTGTGAAGAGTCCTGTGGACATGGTTGGGTGATGCCCCTCGCGCGTGCGCGCGCGCAGCATCGCAGTACCTCTGTCCAGGACCGGCCTAGGCTCTGCACCTGCACCACATCTGTGACAATGGACGGAAGCTCCTGTCCCCAATAACGCCGGCGGCATGACCAGGAACACTCGAGGGGTTAATGCTATCAGCAATTACTCAAACACCTGACGGTGACTCCGCCCCTGCTTACCAGTGGACAGAATATGTCTAATTATTCATGACACACAAGCTGGAGTAAACCCTTCCATTGGTTATCTGTTCCTTATATGCTCAGCCAGCCCGGAGGCAAAACTGGCTGAGCATAAACTGTGTTTATGTTGCGAAGTGCTTGTCTCAAGCATCCTGCGCTGCCTGCTGTTGCTCTTGCATCTGCCTTGATCTCTTGTATCTTCAGACCTCAGCTTGTAATCGGACCGCTGCCTTCTCGCCCTTGACCTCGGCTTGCTTTTGGACTCCCATCTTTCTACTTCCTGGACCCCAGTACGCACAACGACCATCGACTTCTCCAATCCTAGGACCACGACGACATCACGACCATTCTGACCTCCTACCCTGACCCAGCCACACGACTATTTACTCTGCACTCCTTGAAGCGGTCTCGCGGTGTAGGTCGGTGTATGACCAACATCCCCACCTCAGCCTCGCAAGTCCCGTCTGTTTGTGGTGAGCACTTGTTACAGCTACTATGTGTATTGGATTGGATACAGCCTATCGCTTCAAAGGAAGGGAGCACCGGTAACTGTATCTTTTTGTTATGTTTCATTTGATTTTGGTCTGCAGCTTTTCCCCTATTTCTTGTAGTGGATGCAAAGAATCCCCATGGATTTTAGGAGCTCCCAATTCGCCGGGATATCCATGCGCAGATCGAATTTACCCAAGAGTCATTGGATTTTGGCGAGTTACGTCCATGCTAGTCACAAACCTACATGTAGGCCAACTATACATATGAGGTGATTAACCATGCCTCTTGCCAGTCCCCCGCCCACAAACCACGGAAACCAACTTCTTGGGAGGATAAACCGATCACAGCTTAATTTATATTAAAGATAACCATTAGCTGCAACAAATTATACAGAGCAATGCCAGACCTTTTCCATTTCTCACCCATCAAAACAAACAATCTAGGGATGGGTGGATGGAAAACTTCACTGTGATGGATCTGTAGAAAGAGGCAGAATAGATCCCTTCCCCCTCCTTAAATACACTTCTAACCCATCCAAACCCTAACCTCACAATTGCCTATGGGGAGGGACCTCTGTCCTTTAAATCATGCCGACCCTCCCCCTACAGGTCCAGTATCTCTCTTTTTTAAAGCAGCCACCTAAGTCATCCCCATATGTCGCGGCTCTGTTAACCTGTCCTAACTCTTAAAAAGCTTTATGGAAGTCAGGGGAGAGCAACAGAGACATCAATCACAGTGACAAAGGGCATTGGGGAGACAGGCAGAAGGACAGAAACAAGATAGTGACACAGATAAGGGACATTCACAGTCAGGAAAGAGCTCAGGGCTCAAGACAGGGGGCAGTAAGAAAGATAGCCAGTGTTGTAAGGTGGGCCTTTAATTACCCACATAGGACCAGCAGAGTCCTAAATGCTCGCTGTCTCCGGCCACTGATGAGGAATGAGGTTGGTATATTTTGGGAAGTACGGTTTAGTGTTAGTGTCCGTAACAGCTCAACAATGTAGCACATTAGTCAAAGTTATATGGGTTTGTCAAATAAATACTATGTTGCAATAAAATAAAAACATACAACTGGATCTTGAAATGCAAAATACCCATTGCATGATTATGAAAGCCATGTTATTGCTGTGTGATAAAATCCTCCAGATATTCGTTAATATCATTTCATTAACCAAAGCCCTCGTAATTTTATAGGGTCAGGGCGACGGCGACCAGCTAGTATATGATTAAGGTTTCTTGTGCAATAAGGCGATGCCGTTGTGATTTTCCCTGAGCCAAAGAACGTTTAATCACACAAGAGGAAGCTACCCAAACTACTATATAATAAGATGGTATATTTTGTGTGGAAATCCCCATTAAAAACTGGCACTTCATTTGTAACTGGCAAAACAACAGCAGTTGCAAATAATGACAGTGGTTGAAGTGGATGGTTACGCTGCTTTTTTATTTTCACACCCAGAGTACCACTACTTTAATACTTTTAAACATTTTCACACCCAGAGTATGGTACTTTTTAAATTTTCATGTCTGTAGAACACACAACTTATTTTCCCACCCAAAGTTACCGCTACTTTTTTATTTGCCAAAGTTACAATTTTTCTTTCTCGATTCCGGGCATTTTGTTATTTGACAGAGACAACGATATTCACGTTTGCAGCGGGCATTCCGTTGTCATGTCTCTAATGGCTTGGCAACTTTCATTGGCCGCCAGGGTGAGCCTAACTCCTTGGCCATTTTGTGTCAGTTTCCCAGGGAACGGAATACCCCAGAGGACAGGGGACCGTGGATCAGTTCGCGGGACCTCCCCCCCTCCAGTTTAATTAGTAAAAGCAAAATTATCAGACCAAATCACACAACCTGTGGGCAGCCAAGAGGACATCCAAGCCCCTCCCAAGTCCAGCTCACCATGTTTTAAAATGCTGGGGTTTCTGCCAAGGGTGCATTTTTAGCAATTGGACTCACTGTGGCTATGTTTTGGTGCATAGCTTCTGTCTCTCTCTGGGTCATCAGGCCTTGTGGGCTGAGTTCACTGCCTTGGGATCAATTGTTGCAGGTGTCTGAACCTTTGAGAAGAAAGACACATGAACTTGAATATCTGGTCGTCCTTGCCACTGAAGATCAAGAAAAGTAAGTAATGCAGTTTGCCTGAACCTTCAGTAACCAGATATCCAAGGACCTGGCCTTGGAGATCATTCTGGTCTCTGGGCCCAAGATCGACAACTTTGTGGGTCATCTAACCCCCCTCTAGTAGAAGACCTCCAAAGTCTTTGCACTTTGTTGTGAAATAAGGACTGTACCAAGTGTAGAGGCAAACTACAGGGACTATGAGAACAAGAGTCACACACAAAAACACATATAAACTGTAACGGATGCTCGCCAGAAAAACCGGACAGGAACACGAGGCCAAGGCGGGATAGAAAACACCGACCTAGAGACGCGAGGGGTAGGTGTCTGTGCAGGTTCGTAGTAGTGGATAGTCCGGGTCAGGGATAGGAGAATGTTGGATCATAGGAGACAAGACGAGGTCGAGGGTTGAGAGATTAGGTGTAGGGTCAATTTAGCCGGGTCGAGGATATGCGACAGCAGCGAGATGGTCATGGGATAAGCCGGGTCGAGGGTCGGAGACAGCAGCGTAGTCCAATGTAACAAGGCAAGAGAGGCAAGGTGAGCAAGGCAAGGTTTGCTTGGATAGCAAATGAAACAAGGATTATGCTCAGCCAAGTTCCTGGCGGAAGAGGCTGAACCTAAAGAGCAGTACTGTCCAATCAGGCTCAGAGGCACAGCAGGCACGAATCTGGCAGGAGCAAATAGGTAAACGGAAGCTTGACAGGGCGGGGGCCTGCGTCTGATCCTCACATCAACCTCCAAGAACTGGAACCAGAGATATTTAGTGGTTCTGGAGCAAAAAAAGAGAGGACTGTACCTGGTACTTCCAGGATACCCACTGGAAGCTGGAGGCGCGACATCGAACCCAGATGACATCAAAAGCCTGTCCTGGTCTCCATTAACACGCAGAAGCTAGATTCCTGAACATCACAGGTATGCCTCAGCAACCAACAGTAGCAACAGCAGTAAACTCCCAGAGGGTGAGGGAAACAGTGCTACATACTGTTTATTTTAGACGTTATTTAGAAGTTTCACAGTTACGTAGGACAGGGCAACAGCAGAGTGGCAGCGGTAAGAATTGACTTTAAATCCGTTTTAGGCCAGAAAACGACAGCGGATTTCTCGTGAGCGTGTGATAAGGGGGGTGGGGAAGGGGGAGGAAGATGCAGAAAAGAGGACTGAAACAAGATAGCAAGGAACATTTAGGCTCATGTCAGGGCTTCACCAATCGAGTGCCTGAGAGGCCGTTCACCGCATTGCTGTGCAGTGTTGGCACCCAAGGGGTTACAGGGAAGTATGTTCTCTGCATTGCGTGTTGTTAAAACATGTATGATGCCGATCCTGTGTCGACTTTGCACAATGGTTGATGCATCCTGCCTAGAAACGCAGGTCTGTAGAACGCAGGCTTAAAAGGGCCCCGATAAGTACAGTAACGGTGCAATTCCAGAGGACTCGATAAAAATGTGAGAGTTTATTGTGGGATCAGCGGTTCGGGTCCTCATCGGACCTTTGTCAAGATACAGTGGATATAAAAAGTGCCTGTGAATATACACATTCACCCAGCTGGTAATGTGCAGAAAGGAAATGTTGTCGCCAAATACACTGTGTGCAGTTGCCAAGCAACAAAGTCGAACGTAAGTGTCCGGACTGGTGATTCATAATAAATCTATTGAGTAAGGACCAAACATATGTTGTCTTAAATAGTGAAATAAAGTTACATGGGGAAATTGGTGAGCATGAAATACAGTCAGAGAGCAGAAGTCTGTCTATTCATTGTATGTTCCTCCAATACATAAATAAGACTAATTGCGGATTGCGCGGGTTTAAATAATACTATGGCATTTAATTTAAGGGTTAATGGCAAACGGCTGTATAATAGTCCACCAAATAATGAAGGGACGAGAATAAACCTGAATCCGTTTCATATAGCATGCTAGTTATGGGAAGAACGCAACGGGTGGCCATGGGAGTTAGAAATGTTCTAGTTGCAGGGACTGTTTGGAAGAAGCTTGTGGGCGCGGGGGGAGGAGAATTTCACCATATAAAAGGAATGAAATAAATAATAGTGTAATATGTCCAAACACCTGAACAATGTATATGGGATCAAGATTAAGAACTCACATTCTCCCAGTTAAAAATCAGCATTGGAAGACAATCTGAAGGCTCTGTGGTTTGCAGGCGGGGGTCTTGCTTAGGATACTCTTCCTGGTGTTCAAGGGAACAAACCCTTGATGAAACAGAGACAACTCTAGGCAAATTGTAGTCACTAATGGATATCCATAAAAGCAGTTGATAATTGCACTACATTAGAACCATGTGATAGACACAACAATCAAAGGCAGCAGCAGTATACACCATCTACCCCACTCCCGGGATCGCGTCACTCCGGTCGGCCCGTCGCGTCATTCCGGTTCCGATGATCTTGAATGGTCATAACGGGTTCTGGTTTTCTTCATAGCGGGGGCACACTCTGAGTTGCTGCAGTTCATCTAGCGTTTGCTGGCACGTGCCAGCTTCACAGGGTCCGATCGGACTTCTATAATGCGCGATCGCGCACGGCAGGGAGCGGCGGGAGCCGACAGAAAGCCGCGAGACGGAGAAAGACGGGAAAAGATGAGGGCGCGTACCGGCGCTTCGAAAAGGAGGGAGGGGGGGAGGATGTGCAGGGAGTGGTGGGATTTTAGGGGGGTGGGGGGAGGAGGGGGTGGCGGCGGAGGGGCCTAAGATTTGACGCACAGAGGATTAACATGAGAAAAAATTTAAAAAACGTATGGTTTACCCCCGTCCTGGGGGGGGGGGGAAAATCTATTCTGGGGGAGTGGTTTGTTCGCAGCTCTGAATTAATGCAATTCAAAAAAATTCTCAACACCACCCAACCCTGCACACACACATATGCACACACACACATATACAACATGACACACATATACACACACATACACAGTACCTGCAGCTCCCGGTCTATAACAGGGGAAAGCGCGCGCACGCCGCCAACCTGTATAGAAACGGCCCTAACGCAGCACAAGATGAAACCGTAACACAAATGATCATCTACAGAAAAGGAAACAAAAAAGGTAGTTACCAAATCACAAAGGGGTTAATGTGAAAAATCTCATGACACGAGACGGCGAGGCTTCGGTTCCTTTTTCGTCCCCCCCCCGGGTCTCTCACACCGTATCTGCACGGACATAGAGATGTAATATCTTATAACAATATCAAAATAAAAGCATTCTCTTATGCTAGATGAAAAGGCATCTTACACCAAAATATCTGAGTGTGTGTGTGGGACATCGCGCATAGCAATCATAGTACTTTACTAGCGTAACTCTCAATAGATGATATAGTAACTTGATCATGCAGTAGAGGTACTTGCACGAGTGCATATATCGTAAGTACAGGCGGCAGTGTGGGCGGTACGCCTGCTTATGGTCAAGATAAATATAAACCCAGACCCACTAGCTGGTACCCGGCACAACCTAACAACGAAGACCTAAATACCTGAATAACAATGTGATTCCAATGATGCAATCAGCCCAATGAATACATTAACTATAGAAATCATCCCAGTTAGGTGTCTGCGGTTTTCTGCGTGCGTGACCCCAATCCCGCCGTGTTTCTCACAATGTGAGTGATATATCCTTTTTACTATTGTAATACAGTTTTCCTCATTGCAAGCTGTGCTTGTCTGTTTTTTCCGTTTTTACTTTTCATTCCGGTCCCATTCCCTCTTCCAGGGGAGGCTGGACATTGGACCCTCTTCACCCAGGCCCTTATAGATGGAGCACGCGGTGTATAAATTTATATTACACCCACAGAACCAGCTTTGTTGAGCACAGTTACATTGGTGGTATTGAAAAAGACAATCGTACGGGAAATAGTTTCTTTGAAAACTGAATGGTAAATTTGTGTCTGATGGAATGAGGGGATTCTGGAATAAGTACCGTGTCTGAGTTTCTTTCGCTTTGATTATGGGTGTTGTATTAAGAGTAACTGTAATGTCTTGTACCATTACAGAGTCCTCTGGCATTAGGTTCTAAGGAGAATGATAACGGTCACCTACGTTAAGTTTCAGAGGAGGCATTCCGGTTTGGAATAAGACTTCATGCAAGTTGAACGTTGTCAGCAGTATCATCGCTGCACAATAGTATCATCACTTTACCGTACGTTCACTTATCGTATGATAATTATTCCCCCTAATAGTACCTACGTTTATGGTCTACTAACAGTATTACGCCAATTTGTCATTGTTTTTTATAAGCCGCTTTGCGATCTTAAAATCATATCTAACGCTTTGCCTTTATATTACAAATTATTAAACTTTTGTTTGGCAAAAGATGCCGTCCAATCACCGAAGCTAGACAATAGCCACGGATATTGTACTGGATGGGTGACCGCTCTAGGAACAGTTTGTTTTCTCCCTACAGTAGGATTGGTTGCAGAACATCCTTAGCCTTTTTATATATTATGAAGTGCATCATCAAATCGAGAGGGACTACCCACATGAGGAGCCCCACCAGCTAGTTAGTTTCCTTGAAACTCCAAACACACACTACATACGCTATAAAGTGATATTCATCATGGACTATTGGAAAGATTAATGATGATCAATATCTGGCATTCTGGCAAAGCAAAATTGCTGCCTTACAATGGATACCTGATGGTTTAAACAAAGACTTGACATTTAGAAACGCAGATTTTAATAACTGAGGGAAATCTAAATGAATAAATTGGAATTACATTTTTGCAGGAAATGTAGAAGATTAAAGGGCCTCGCGTTAAAACATTGTTAGAAAAGCCCCACTAATCAGAGTATACCCTGGATAATAAATATAAAAGAAACAAATCTAAACCAAGGTGTGTTACCATAAAACAGGGTAGGAAAGGAAAATGGAAAGAGGAAGGATTAGATTTTTAAAGTCAGAGAGGGAACGAGGACATCGTTATCAGAGTTATAAGGAATGTAAACAAAATTGCAACAGGGCAATACTACAAAATAGAAAAATGGATAATTAAGAGAAAAAGAGAGCCGTGTGCAAATAGAAAGTAAGATTACAACCCTAAAAAGGTCTATATCAAGTACCGTAAACAAAAAAACGATTGAGATAAAAAAGAAAATATGCACCCGTTCAGTGTAAATGAGTTTTAATATGGGCAGGCAGATTTACTTGGGATAAGGAAATAATCAGACGAGGTACTATAAAAAATTATTTGCGCTTCTGTATTACCAGGGAAGAATTCGGATGGCAGATGGATATGTGCAGCAGGAGGAATGCACACAACCTCCAATTATAAGGAAGCAATGGTCAACGGAGGAAGAAAGTGCAATAAGTGGATTGAATTAAATTCAAAGGAAACAACCGGCCACCTGCGCCCCCGATGAGCCATACATCCAAGCGGTTGGTAGAGGGAGTTAAGTTCAGGCAATAGCCAAGGAAGCATACCATTAATTATAGTTCAAGGAGGGGGGCTCAATTTTCCACAGGCTCAGTGACCAACAATTAATGAAGTTAAAGCAGATGTGGTGGCCTTATTTTAAAAAGGAAGGTACAGTAGATGTCCCCACTTGACGAATTACAGGACCTGTAAGCCTAACATCAATAAGCGGTTGTGACAGCTACTTGATTGGTTTAGACGGTGAAATTTTCAGGAATACACTAATGGAAAATATTAATTATTAGTAATAGTCAACTGGATTATGAAGGATAGATCTTTATTGCCAAAACTAACCTCTTATTTGTTTTCTTTGAGGAATGCGGTTTGTTGGTAAGTAGGAATCTAGCCAGGGTAATGACGTTTGTATGTGTCTACTTAGATTTTTGAAAAGGATTGTGATTACGGTTTCACAACAGAGGTTGTTGTTACAAAATAAAGAAAAATGTGGATCAGTATAATATAGCACCTGGATTGACAACTGGTTTAAAGGACAGACAACAGAGGGTTTGTCATAAATGGAACTTTTTTCAGTTGGGTAAAGTAAAAAAAACTCATAAGGAGTCCTATAGGGATCGGTACATGGGATCCTGCTTTTTTAACTTTGTTATTAATGACTGGGAGCGTTGATTGGCCAGAGGGGAGCAAAGTCTGCCATGTGTGTGCTGATTAGATGGGACGTAGGAAATTGGGTAAGTAGCTAGATTCAGAGCGGACTTGTAATTTTTCAATCCAGAAAGGAATTGGAGAGACGGAAAACTTGAGCAGGGTAAATGGTAGATCGCAGGAAGTAATACAGGGGATAAATGGTGAGAGGGGGCGTATGTGCATTTTAGGAGAAAAGGGGATAGACAGCAATTACAAATTAAAAGTCGAGAGTGATCATTCTTAAGCTCCAAGAGATTAACTAGAGGTAATGAACTTGATATTGAGAAGTTCTGGGATCGGTATGCTAAGGTGCCAATAAATAGTGCAAAGAAAAGGTGGTGGCTGGGTAAATATTCAAACAGTTAGCTTGCCCAGGGTAGGTGTAGGTGAGACAATGCTGTGGGGGGGTTAACACCAAACGGTGCATGTCGAGATGAGGGGCATAGAAGGAATAAACAGTAGGTGAGACAAAGGAGGGGGGCCGACGGTAGGGGAATTGTTGGGTGGGCAGGGTTATTGCTTACGGCGGGAGCAGAGGCTGGGGTCCTGTGGCGGTAGTGCACGACAGAGAGACAAAGTTAATTACATTGTAGGCGCAGGGCCGCCAAACACCTATAGTAGCCGTTAGGGGGCCACGTCTCTGTTTAGTCCCCAGTTAGGCCTGATTAGGACACTCCCGGGCACTGGGCCTAGGGGGAGGGTG